>JANRMT010062831.1:9158095-9179224 GCA_026402145.1 Polypterus bichir lapradei
GCCCTCCCTGCAGTATGGAGGTGCCCCGAAGACCAGCAGGGAGTCATGGACTATGTAGTTTTTATACACAACCCTGCTGGATACCACAGGGGCCGCAAGAGGGAGCTGCAGGGAGGACCGAAGACTCATTTGTGCCCTATAACCCGGAAGTGCGTCAAAGGAAGAGCGACGTGCTTTCGGGGTGAGAAGGACTTGTACCTGACCCGGAAGTGATAAAGAATCACGTGGACTGGGGATTGGAAACACTTCTGGGTCAGGAAGGATAAAAGGACTGTGGGAGCTCCCAGACGGCGAGCTGAGCTGGGTGGAAGGGTGGCAACGCGTCTGGGAGTTGGAGGATTGTTTATTGTAGTGATTATTGTTTTGGTTTATGAATATAGTGGAGGAGAGGGTGCTTTGTGCACTGTGGCATTTAAATAAATTTGATTATTGGACTTTTACCTGGTGTCTGGAGTCGTGGACAGGGGTTCAAGGGAGCGATACAGCCCAAATCTGTCACAATATGTATGTGTGTATATGTATATATATATATATATATATATGTGTATGTATGTATGTATGTATATATATATATATATATATATATATATATATATATATATATATAATGTATGCATGTATATATGTGTATATATGTATGTATGTATACAGTATATGTATGTATATTATAGCACTGCCTCCTTCCTCCTGCTACTCTCCCTCTGCGGAACTGAAAACAGTTAGGAAATTCTGGCTTCGCCCCTTTCCCCGCTGAGGAGAATTCCAGTGCTGCCCTTGAGCTCTCAGCTCCCTTTTCTGTTTTGTTAGGAGACCCCAGTTTCTCTTTTGGGATCTCCTTCTTAATCTGGGGTTTGTTCATAGTTTGGATCACTCTGTTAGTTAAAGAGAGCCCTTTTACTGTCTGAACCCCTTTTGATTTATAAATGACCGATGGCGGTGTCTTTAGATCCGCATCGCTCCGGAAGACAGCACTATCCAGCTGCTCCGGTTCGATCAGGTCTTCATAGGGCTCACAGAGGATTGGCACCCGCTACTTATCAATTGCGGGCTCGGTTCACTCTGCATCCCTCTATTATGTACGGTACGGGTCTTGCTTACCTGTACCATCGAATTGATCAATGCGGGAGGCTCTTGACCAAATCGCCGCAGGTACTCCTCCACCTTCTTTATTGGCGCTTCGGCCATCGCTCCCAGGTCTCCGACTATCTTCTTTATAGCGGTTATCATCTGTAAAATACCTTGTATGAGCTCGATCACTTTCTCGAGTTCCCACACGTCTAAACAGTTAATTAATTCGGCCGGTGGTAGGCTTACTTCCTCCTTCTGCTTACTTACCGGCTGGGAGCCAATGAGCACGCCCGTTGTTGGCACGTGCTGTGATGGGTCTCGCGGAGGTTTCTGAGAATTGGAGTTTTTATCGGAGGACCGGGCCGCCATCTTTGGCTGACTGCGATTCGCCTGTGTCAATTTGTCGGCGGATCGATCAGCCATTTCCCAGTCCTCCTTACCTTTTTGTGGGGTGAGCGGTGCTTCGTTTGCCTCCTCCCTCCCCTGCGAAATGTCTGAGTCCGTTTTTTTAGGGCACAGCTGTAAGCAGTAGGATGCAGACATCTTCCTTCCCACAGTGCTTTGGGTTGGGTGACGTGTCCCTTGCCGGCAGCCGACATGCGAAGTCTTTCTTGCTCGTCTGTTGGATCAAGAGCGTAGCACCCTCGTCGGGTTTTCCTTCTGCATCCCGCAGGACCTCCGGACGATCTTCCTTGAGGTACTGTATGTGCACGGAACAAAATGGGTTATTTTAAAGATGTTGTTAACTGAATCCCCGGCACATACCTCGTGGTAGTCGTCCTTCTCCGGAGGCTTTTCCCGACTCGTGCAGCCACTCTTAAGCTTATTCCGAGCGTCTTCCATGACGAGCGTGGAACCTCCACTGACTCTGTCGCTCTGCTTAGCTCTCTTCTTCCCCATAACGGATTTGGTAAACGTGGGTTCTGGTGATGGTTCTGTGTGTCCTGACGCTGCCTTCTTAGGGTTCTCTGCCCACAGAAGATTTTTATACAGGTCATCTCCCAAAAGGATGGCCAGAGAATCCTGCCGGCTATGCCACTGTGACAGAAAGAGGGCGCTATCGCCCTCTTGAACCCTCGGACAATACACCAGACACCAGATAAAAGTCCAAAATAATGACTTTTTATTAATTAACAGTGCACAAAGCACCCTCCTCTCCACAATACTCATAAATACAATTAATAATCAATACAATAACCAATCCACCACTCCCAGACACTTTGCGACCCTTCCACCCAGCTCAGCTCATCGTCTGAGGATTTCCCACAATCCTTTATAGTCCTTGACCCGGAAGTGTTTCACTCTCTCTGTCCACGTGACTAGGAACACTTCCGGGTCAGATAAGAAGTCCTTCTTCTTCATCCCGGAAGCACGTCATTCCTCTTGTCCATGTGACTCAGACGTACTTCCGCGGTATAGGCCAAATAGTCTCTGTTCCTCCCTGCGGCCCCCGTGGTATCCAGCAGGGCTGTAGAGGAAAACTCCAATGTCCATAATTCCCTGCTGGCATTCGGGGCACCTCCATGCTGCAGGGAGGGCTCCACCTGGCGGCGTGGGGGTATTGGCCGGGATGAATGGCTGGCCATATATCACTATATATATATGTATGTATTGGTAAAATGTTCATGACTGCTTCAAAATTTTACATACAAAGAATCACATTATGAGAAGCCTACACAGCTGTATCATAATGTAAGATTTTCACCATTTGTAAGATTATGTAACCAACAGTAATACATAGATGAAAATAAAAATGATAATTTTGGGGGAAAATAACTGCATATTAAAAACTGTCAATACTTTCTTAAAGTGTGCATAGCCTTTAATACTGGCTGTTGTTACTGGGCTCATATTAAATTACAGTAATTATAGTAATTCCATATAATGCAGAATGAGAAGGTGACTTGATATTACTTCATATAAGCTGAAGTGCTTTTGAATAACAGAATAAAATCAGCTGTTCTTTTTTTTTAAAAAAAATCATTTTTTTTCTCTTTTTTTTTTTTTTTTTTTTTTTTTTTTGCTGCTGAAATAACCATGGCCTAATCAGCTAATATAAGGTCTGTAAGATTTGATTGGCCATGCATCCCAGTCTGTCAGATTCATTGGTACTGTACACAACTTATGGATTGATATTTCAGAAATGTATTCTCTTATTCAGAACAAGAAACTTCATCGGTATTTAATGTCCAAAACAAATCTTGTAAGATGGGAGACAGCATTCTTCACAGAAAAATAAGACTAGCATTTTATAAGAGTTGATAAGTGTTTCTTTATATTTAAATGGGGCACTGGTTGTAACACCAGCTCATTTAGGCCTTTTTGGTTTGTTAATTTAAATGTCCATTGTATGGAGCAGAAGGATTCAAGTATGGTTTATAGCATTGCAATATATATAATGCATGACACCATCACAACATTTTATACAGTACTATTGAATATAAAACAACTTGAGAATGCAGAATTACACTTCAGTCCAGTAATATATCAATTAAGTCTTTATGAAATAAGCGTTCATTTTTTTTGGATGGAGGAGTACACATGTCCTGAACAGAATCCAGTTTCAAGCCTATAATAATTTCTGCATTTCAAATGGCATGCTGCAGGAAAGCGAGGATACTTTCAATGTGTGCTCTATGAAAAAACTATATTAACACTGATTGGGAAAGGTTAAACATTTTAAGATGACAGAGAAAAAAACATATGCTTTTTTTTAGGTAAGTTATGTTTTCATCATATGTCAGACTGTGAGTGATAGTGGTGCCAAAAAATTAAAGTGATTCCAACGTATTGACAGTGTCTCTGCAACGTCTAACAGTTTTCAGATAATTCATGATGAAATTGTTAAAGGTGTACCCAATGGCTAGCTGATCCAACTCCCAACCATATGATACCTTACCCCTGTCTTTTACCGTGTCAGTAAGGGTGGTATCATCAGCAGATGTCAGCAGTTTTACAGATGGGGGGACAAGAGGTACAGTCATTGGTGTAGAGAGATTGTAAACAATTTGAATGTCTTTCATGGCAAACTCATTCATATGGTGCAATAAAAAGCACATAAAGCAACAAGATTATGAATGGAAATCAAAGCATATACACATTTACAGACAATATTGTGGTACTTTTAAGGATTAGACTTTTTTTTTTCATCACCAAGTCATATTCTGATAGAAAGATCAAAGTTACCCACAAACCTGGGATAAATGCTTCCTGATAATTAATGAGGCTTTTGTGGGTGCATATCTGTATCTCAATGGTTACTTTGGAAATTAAGGTAGGACAAGTATGAAAGAAATCATCAACAATTCAATTCAGTACAGCAAACAATACAGCAAAGTGTGATAAGCAACAACCTTTATAAGTACAAATGAGATTGTGGTATCAACCATGTTGTTGCATCTAATTAGGATTCAATATCTATAATACAAACTCATTTCAACTCAATTAAATTAAATTCAGTTTATTTGTATATGTGTCTACACTTTCTATATGAGTATAGGCACAGAGTGCTGTGACAAGGCAAGCAGTATGGTGTAGTGTTTAAGGCTTTGATTGTTCAAACCCTGAGGCTGATGGTGCAAATCCTGCTACTGACACTGTGTGACCATGAGAAGTCATTTCATTTGCCTCTGCTCCAACTAAAAATAAACGTAACTAATTGTGTCTTAAATGTTTTAAGTTGCCTTGGATATAATTGTCAGTGAAGTAAGTAAATAATTAAATGTTTTATTGAGGAAATGCAATTACAAACTTTACAGATTACTAATTACATAATAACTACACATATATACACAGATTTTTCTGAATAGACAGTTAAACAAAATAGTCTGAAAGTGATTAATAAAAATTGTGCAGTGACCTGCCTGCTGCTATAAGAGATGCCCTTTCAGTTTCAGTTTATAAATCCAGGCTTAAGACTCATTTCTTTAGTCTACCATACCCTGATCAGAGCTGCTGATCAGCTGTGTATATCGCATCTCTGTGTATTAGTTATTTGTACAAAAGTATAAGCAATACAATAAATGTAAACTCCTACTAACCTTCATCTCTTCTGCTTCTTGACTCTATATTCTACAGTGGCACTTGATGCCACTGTTCGGCTTTCAAGTTGTTTTTTCTGCCTCAGGAAAAGACTTCTGAGATAATAGAAGCCTTGTAATCAATGGATGTAAAGATTCTGTCATCAAATTATATGGTCCAGCATAAAATCTACTGTAGAATACCCAGGAGGTCGTGGGCTGCCAGTTGGCATAGATCTCCAAGACCTTGAGTGTGTCTGTCTTTTGTTTGCTATAACAGACCTTAAACCCTACAGATGTCTATTTTATCTCCAATACAAAGTGGTGTACACGTGAGAAGTGGAACGAAAATCATACATGATTCCAAACATTTTTTACAAATAAATAACTGAAAAGTGGGGTGTGCGTAATTATTCAGCCCCCTGAGTCAATACTTTGTAGAACCACCTTTTGCTGCAATTACAGCTGCCAGTCTTTTAGGGTATGTCTCTACCAGCTTTGCACATCTAGAGACTGAAATCCTTGCCCATTCTTCTTTGCAAAACAGCTCCAGCTAAGTCAGATTAGATGGACAGCATTTGTGAACAGCAGTTTTCAGATCTTGCCACAGATTCTCGATTAGATTTAGATCTGGACTTTGACTGGGCCATTCTAGCACATGGATATGTTTTGTTTTAAACCATTCCATTGTTGCCCTGGCTTTATGTTTAGGGTCATTGTCCTGCTGGAAGGTGAACCTCTGCCCCAGTCTCAAGTCTTTTGCAGACTCCCAAGAGGTTTTCTTCCAAGATTGCCCTGTATTTGGCTCCATCCATCTTCCCATCAACTCTGACCAGCTTCCCTGTCCCTGCTGAAGAGAAGCACCCCCAGAGCATGATGCTGCCACCACCATATTTGACAGTGGGGATGGTGTGTTCAGAGTGATGTGGAATGTTAGTTTTCCGCCACACATAGCGTTTTGCATTTTGGCCAAAAAGTTCCATTTTGGTCTCATCTGACCAGAGAACCTTCTTCCACATGTTTGCTGTGTCCCCCACATGGCTTGTGGCAAACTGCAAACGGGACTTCTTATGGTTTTCTGTTAACAATGGCTTTCTTCTTGCCACTCTTCCATAAAGGCCAACTTTGTGCAGTGCACGACTAATAGTTGTCCTATGGACAGATTCCCCCACCTGAGCTGTAGATCCCTGCAGCTCGTCCAGAGTCACCATGGGCCTCTTGGCTGCATTTCTGATCAGCGCTCTCCTTGTTCGGCCTGTGAGTTTAGGTGGACGGCCTTGTCTTGGTAGGTTTACAGTTGTGCCATACTCCTTCCATTTCTGAATGATCGCTTGAACAGTGCTCCGTGGGATGTTCAAGCCTTTGGAAATCTTTTTGTAGCCTAAGCCTGCTTTAAATTTCTCAATAACTTTATCCCTGACCTGTCTGGTGTGTTCTTTGGACTTCATGGTGGTGTTGCTCCCAATATTCTCTTAGATAACCTCTGAGGCCGTCACAGAGCAGCTGTATTTGTACTGACATTAGATTACACACAGGTGCACTCTATTTAGTCATTAGCACTCATCAGGCAATGTCTATGGGCAACTGACTGCACTCAGACCAAAGGGGGCTGAATAATTACACACACCCCACTTTGCAGTTATTTATTTGTAAAAAATGTTTGGAATCATGTATGATTTTCGTTCCACTTCTCACGTGTACACCACTTTGTATTGGTCTTTCACGTGGAATTCCAATAAAATTGATTCATGTTTGTGGCTGTAATGTGACAAAATGTGGAAAAGTTCAAGGGGCCGAATACTTTTGCAAACCACTGTATATTTGTGTTGAAATCTATTTTAATATGATTAGCATCAGATGTGCTAAGCTAAGTTTTTGTAAAAAGACGCAAAAAACATTTTATACTTAGTATGGTACCATTTACCAAAGCGGTTTTACTTTCAAGAGAGGAATTGTTTAGCAGATAACATATTAAACTGCAAAGATGGTTTTGAACTAGTAGTACACTTTTTGTTTTGCAATAATTTGAATTAAGTTACTAATACAGGTACCCCCAGTCTTGTTTCAATTTTTTCAAAATTAATAGGATGTCTCACAACAGGAATTTTGCATAGCAGATACAACATATCAACAGATTGGATAAAGAAAACCCTGTGATTTAAGATTTCAAGGCAGTGGTATGGATTTGGCAATTATTATTCAGGCAGGCAATTTTGCTGCCATACTTTGGAATAAAATAAAAGATCCTCTCCAGCTAGAATAAAGACTGTCTTTCTTGAAAAATCCAGACCTCTCCCAAAACCATCCCAATTATTACTGAATGCCATATTTTTTTGTCATGTCAAGTTTCTGAGTAACATTGATGCAAACATAATCAGCTGTAAATTTTATCTTCTGTATATGGTATATGATCTTAGTTAGCAAACAGACACAATTAATTTCCAACATTTTACTTTTGCTTCGTGTTGCAAAGTGAAATTGTTCATGGTGGTTTGCCTGACTGCATTCAGGTTCCTAACACAATCTTCAAAAGCAAGTATTTTTTCCACTAACTCCAAATTAGCTGTAAATTTTTCACAGGTGAAGGTATCTTAACAGTTGGCTGCAAAACCAAAGCTACACATAATGCAGGACACACAACATATATAATCATGGCCTCAACTGGCAGATAAGGGACCAAACTAACATTTAGCTTCAAGTAGATTATTTCCTTTGTATTCTCTGTAACTTCTGTGCATTCAGAAATGGCACTGTTGATGAGGAGCTGGCTAGCTACGAGACACCCATGTAAAGGCTTTCACCCCAGGCTACATTGTCTTTGCTCTACTGGTTTTACTTCCTAGTTAGCTGTCAGCTTTTATTCCAACTGGATTTTATTTTCTTGTTTTTCAGTCGGTTTTGATTCATTTTCTGCTCCTGGTAAATTGTCAGATATTTCTCACTGCTGCTGTGAAAACCACTGTGTATTCACACATGTGTGAGACGCTCCTCAGAAGATACTGGGTAGCAAATGGTTAGTAGTGCTTAGCTAGGGATGCTGATAATTTGAGTTGATCACCTTGTTTTTTTTTCATTTTAGTGTTGTAATTGAAATTATACTCTGCTTCAGTAAGGATTATTTTTGACTTCACATTGGCCTTTGTCATTTCTGACACAGAAGATGTGTGTCTAATTTTTTTGCAGTTTATTTTGCCATTCTAGTATAAGATGAAGGTAACATGGAGTTACGTTTTAAAGCTTTAAAGGATGAAATATTGCATCTTGTGATAAAAGGGTGTGTCTTTTAAGATTTTGAAAGTTTATTAAAGTTACAGCCCGTGAGCAAATGAGATTTGGAGGTTACAAAAGACAATGAGACATGCATACTATGCAAGCCCCATCATTGCTGATTGCTCAACAGTTGAAACTGTTGCAGAGGAGGTGCTTTGAAAGCAAACATTGGTGATAGAAGACTTAACTACATAGGCATAGGATATATTTCTAGAATGGGTTTAAAGACCTAGGGTAGTCAAGACAAGAAGCAAAGAGCAGTTATAGATTTTGGCATATGCCCATTATTCCTCTTAACTCCTTCATGTTTATTTGACCCTGCTTGACTCACCTTTGCCTTCTGTACCAAGTCTTCCACATTGCTTTGAGGCATCATTATGATGGTCTTTGAACTTGTGTGGGTGGTCTCCTAACCTGGCAGGATCTGTTTGCTGGATGCACTTTACACCCTGGCAGTAATACTGAACAATGCAGTTCAGCACAAAATATGACTTGCTTGATAATTTATATTCCAAGACTTAGAAGATTCTTTAAAGGAAAAAAAAAATGTTGCTCGATGCTTTTAATTTTATTATTTTAAAAATACTTGTTTTAAAGGCATATATGAAGAAGCTAGTAAATAATAGATTTTGTACTAATTTATTCCTAAGAAATATATTTATGGGTTAAAAAAACTGACGGATGAAATTTTCTGTATAAGAAGATGTGTTAAGCCTCTTGCCCAGCAGTTTGATACAAAAAAAACTAACTCTCAAAGATTTATTCTTTAGTGCAGTATTGTCTTAGACACAATGCATAAATAGAGTCTCTAAATTAATATTTATCTAAGGTCCAGAAGAAAGTTTTTTGCCATAGCTTTCTGAGTTTTGGTCAACACCCCAGTACTAAGTCAGCTCACTTTAAGCCAACAAAGTACTTGTTGCTTCCTGTCAATTCCGGTAATTTTGTCTTTTTTTTCTTTTTTTCTGAGGGCTGCTTTTGAAACCGCATTTTGTTTTACATTTGCAACCATCTCAAATGCAAAGCCGTCTTTCAGGGGTTTGCCTTGCACTTTACAGGTTATTATAAATTTAATTTATTTTCTGTTAAAATTAGGAATTTTCATTCTTGTTCAGCACCCTCCACCTATGGTCACCACAAAGATCCATTTGGTTAATTAAACCTCTTTTTTAAAAAAAAATATGTCTGTCATAATTGATACATTTGAAGTTGAGTGATACACTGTCCCTGAAGGCCCTCTTTGGTTGTTTTCAGGACATTAAATACTGGATGACTAAAAATTTCTACAGCTCAACAAAAGCAAGAAGTTATTTTGTTAGGCTATCCTGATGTCATTCTGGATAAAACTAATAAATTAACATCTGTATTATATTGTTTTGAAATTTGCCTTAATATATCTGCTTTGTAGTACCCAATATGTACCGCCTTATCAGCACACGGACAGCTCTTTTAAACAAAGAGACTTACTAGTTTAACTTAAGCAGACCAAAACAGTTAAGCTACATCAGTGACAGTCACCAATGCAGGTGCCTGTTCACCACACTGCTTTTTTTTGGAGGTGTCCCCCTTCAGCTGTTAACCTCTGTGGGAATATGGCATTCACCCACACCATGTGCTGTTAACAATATACCTTGACCCAAACAAACAGTCTAAAGTCAATATTATTATAACGCAAGAGCAAGTAAATATTTGAAAACAGACTTCAAAATTTAGGAAATGTATTTGAAAAAGAGTCTTAATACTTTAGCAGAAAACACAGGTGATAGAAGAAAAGTCTTTTCAAGTCTGGGTGCCGAGTTGCTTCAGATTGTTGTCCACAGAGGTCTTGCCAGTCTCTTTGGGTTCTTCTTTCTTTTGTTGTTCCCTTCTCTGCTCTTCTTGCTGTGTTCTCGCTTTTTGTGATCATTATGCATCCCAAACTTAAAGGTCTCACTTCACATCGAATTAACAATGATTACAAGAATAATCAATAAGTGTTTGCCTTCTTCAGGCCGTTTCCTCATTCGAAGCCTAATTACCCAGGCTAATAAATTTCCAAAATTATTTGTAATAATGTATTTTTTAAAGATGGATGGATATAGCAGTCATTTTAAAACATATACAAGAGGGTGTTTAAAATGGAATTTAAAGTCCAGAGTTTATAAGTTTAAGGAAACTGTTTAAACAAAGTCAAAAGGTCCTGTTTTTCTAATTGCTGGCTGTTTACTCATGTGTCCTTATTGCTGGCAGGTTAATCAATGTTAGTTTCATAAAATTTCATCTAAGCTACAGATTCAGTTTTGAATTGTAAACTGTTTAGTTCATTCTTGTGAATTTAAATATTAAAACCTTCATATGGCTTATTTATATGCCATATATAGCATCTTTGTCTTGATATGTCCACCATCATTTTAAAAATCTCGATGTCAATCTTAACTCTTGTTAAATACTTGGAAAGGATTTTTATAGTAAGTAATGTCTTCTTGTTAAATTAAAATCTGTTCTTTATTTTAGCGACCTAGAGCTTGTTTTCCATGCTTTTTTTACATTCTGACTTAACTATTGTAACACTTTGTACATGGGAGTTAAACCATCCTCTGTCTGTTACCTACAGTTTCCACAAACTTCAGTTGCTAGACTTGGGACAGGCCTTAAGAATTAGGAGTAGCTTTTACCATATTATGGCCTCTCTTCATTTTTTTCTACCTAGGTACAGAATTGACTATAAGGTCTATCATTTTAAAGCGCTACATAGATTGACACCATATTATATCTCAGATCTCTTGCACATTTACCTCCATCCCTGTCAGGTCTGTTGCTGTCCACCACGTTCTGTCAAGTTTTCCCTTTCTACTGAAACATTTAAATCATGATGCACCTTTTTTCTTTGGCTTACAACTCCTTATTAACCTAGAAACTTTTTTATTTGTTGTACTCTTTTGCTAGAACTTCTTCTTGTTTTAGTGTAGTATTTTATTAATTATTAATTTTAAATATAGCTTTTTTATTGTACAGCACATCAGTTAATATGTCTTATTTTAAATATATGCTCAAAATAAACTGACAGCAAAGTTATATTAAAATGTTAGTTCTGGTCACAACTTTAAAATATGCAGTGCAATACAGTAGTCCTTTATCATCTTTTCATTTTTACCTATTGTTGAATACTCTGGAGGTTAATGTAAGCAGAAGTTCATTAACTTAATTGGTGAACGACTTTACACTACGTTTGATTAAGTCTCTTTGTCTAGGCATTGTTTTTTGGTTTGTCGCCTTATTATTATTCAGCAAATGTTGTTTACTCCTAGGCCTAAGATGTTTGAAGTGCTAATTGTTACCCTTTTTGTTAAATTTAAGACAGCTGGTTACTACCTCGTGTTTTCATGTAATTGCAACTAAATTATCACTTTATCTCAGTATGACATTTTAATTTGTATAATATGTTTTCTTGTAGAATTTGAAACTAAAAAAAGCCCAAAACCTCAGTTCTGAAAACAATTTTGCTTTTTACAATGTAATATGAATAGTATTTTTATTTGATTGCATTTGCTCTCTATAATATGCTATTCCAACTCAAAAAATGTATGTCTTTATTAAGACAAACTTAAGTCTTTTTGATTTTATGTTCTGTGCACACTTTATCAAGTGAAGTAATGATAAATACTGTTAAAAACAATTCATAGAAAGTAGTGATTCTTAAATAGTGATTTAAACTTAAAGTTGGAAGGTTTCTATACTAGTTTGCCTTATAAATTTCAAATATGTTAAAAGTAAAATTAGGTTGGTATGATAGCATGATGGTTTGTATTGATACTTTTTTTACTGGTCCTCTTTTGTATTCTTTGTGCTTTTATTTTTCCAAGTTTTTTTTTCTTTTTATAAAAAATTAAATTTAAAAAAAAAATAAAAAAAAAAAAAAAAAAAGGAAAGAAAAAGAGTGGCACATTATTGAATTACACTGTATAAGAATATTTTGCCCAAAACTCCTAACATTAAATGCCAATAACTGTTTAAAAACCATCATTAATTAAGTATATAAAGGCTATTAATATAACTTTTTGTTAATATAAAAATCATCGACAATGCCTACATTAATGTTTAAGGACTCTGCTAACACTATTAGCTACAGGGCAGTTGCTTGAAAAATTAATATGCATTATGGCATCAAGGGCCTTTTCTTCCATTACAGTTGTTGACTTCCATAACAGTATCCAGTTCTCTTTTATCTGAAGGACTCCAGGTTTTTGTGGGCTGTTGGGGATGGTTTCCTGTCTTAGATCCTGCACTCCTGGTATAGACTTTGGTCCCTGAGTCTACAGCAGGCATGTCAAACTCACTACCATTGGTGGGCCGCTTCGACTGCCATACGTGCGTCAGCGGGCCGCACTGTAACAAATACTATTATACAAAGTTACTGTAGATTTCTTTCCAATACTGAAAACTTTAAAAAATGTAACACTTAAAATTTAAAGAAAAGCAATTTATTTTCATACAATCTCCGTACAACAGCGTACAATTAGAGTCTTAGCCTCTTAGCTAAGTCCTTATATTATTATATTAATTGCTTATATAGGAGTCTTACAGTGTGAGATTTATTTCTTTTGTCCCAACACTTGGCATCTCTTGTTCGTAACCAGTTTGTCAATATCAGACTTGAAATCTAATGCAGCTGCAACTTTTATGAGGGATAAAAGGTGCTCGGCAGTAAGTCTTGAGCGATGTGGGGTTTTGGTAGCTTTCATTAACAAAAACAATTGCTCACAAAGGTAAGTGCTTCCAAACATAGGCAGTACTCTCGATGCCAACTTATGGATCTGCACATACGAGGGTGGCAGGTAAGCATACAGGCCTGGCACACCAACTGTTGTATTTTACCATCAGAATAGGATCTGACTGCAGTTTAATCAATTCCATTTGGATATTCTCAGGCGCATTCTCAATATTGTAAGAGTATGGTGACGTAAACAGCGCAAAGTCCTGTTCGTGTGAACTGAAATCACGAAAACGCTCACTGAATTCATTGCTCAGTAATACATGTTGGAAAACAAATCCTCCAAAAATCAAATTTTACTTTACTAAGTTTACTTCAAAGTTAATATTGTAAAATAAGCTGATATGCAAAAAGCCCCCTGACCTACACTAATTATACAAACTCAAAATCACAAAAAAAAGTCATTAATAAACAACTCACCACCTTTCGCGTCCACTTCAGATCTTCAGCTGTAGCCTGCACTAACTGTTCGTTACAATACTATCACAAAATTACATAAAATTAGAGCAAAAAAATGTGAAAATATGCAAGCTATTACTACTCGTGATGGTCAGTTCTGCCCAGTGGCCAGTCTCAGCAGCCCAGCCAGTAGTGTAGCCCAGTGGTCTGCAACCTTTTTGACACCAAGGACCGCTTTACTAGAAGCACATTTTTCCAGGGATGGGTGGGTTGTTGGAGGTTGGAGTTTATGGGGTGATTATGGGAGGGTTCGTAGGGCAGTTTTATACACAATTTACATTACATTTCTATTATTATTAAGTTATAATACGAGGTGTGGCAGAAAAGTAATGAGACTGATTTTTTATTTACCAAAGTTTTTATTTTTTTCAAACATCAATGTTATCCCCTTCAAAGTAGTTCCCTTGGGCAGCTACACACCGATGGAGACGTTGTTCCCACTGTTGGTAGCAGCGCTGGAAGTCTTCAACCGGTATGGTCTTCAGCATGTCCGTTACACTCTTTTGGATGTTTTCTAAAGTCCCGAAATGACGTCCTTTGAGGACATTTTTCAGTTTAGGAAAAAGGCCTGTTTCCCCATAGGCCTGTTTTAACTTTTCAAACGTCACACTTGCCAATTCTCCAAGCTTAACACAAAATTTAATGGCACAACGTTGCTCCAAATTCCGCTGTTCCATTTTGCGCGACGCACAACCAAAAAGACAACTTCGCTATTAGCAGTCACAAAAATCACGTAGTTAACGGAAGGAGTTGAAACTCTCACTGAGCTATGGGAGGGTACTGATACACGTGCTCTATCAAGGACAACAGCGCAGCATTGCCAGATCGCTTGCAGTGTTGCCAGTCTCATTACTTTTCTGCCACACCTCGTATAGTAATAGAAATTATACAGCTTACCATAATGCAGAATCAGTGAGAGCCCTGAGCTTTGTTTTCGTTGTAACCAGACGATCCCATCTGGGGAGGATGAAAGACAGTGACATGCAAAGTGTGTTGCTTATGTTCAGTCTACTCCATAATCTTGTTTTGGTTGCTGTCACTGCAGAAAACGTGCATCACAAAGATAGGATGTTGGAAATGGAAGCAGCTTCAATAGCTTCTTTCGCGTTAGTTTAATCTCCTCCTGCCTACAAGTTATGCTGACGAGAATTCTTCTCAGCATTTCATTGCGATAATACACTTTCAGGGTGCGAATGATGCCCAAACCCAATGGCTGAAGCACTGCTGTGCAATTGAGCGGGAGGAATTCAACGCAAACATTATCTGAATGTGGAAGTATATTTTGGGCAGCACAGTTATCAATCAGAAGCCGAATAATCCTCTTCTTCTTCTTCTTCTTCATATTGTGAAGTTTCTGAACTATTTTGGGATCCCCCTACCCAACGGGAACGTCACACTAAAGTGCATCGATTGCAGCATCTGTGTAAGATTGTTTGTCCATTGCCGGGGCAGGGAAACAGCAGGCTCACAGCGTGTTGTCCCGTTGACGGAGGTGCCAAGAGAGTTTAAAAACCATACATTTTCATGAATGAGTTTTTTTTACAATGTTACTGTTTGGGGATCGTTGTGCAAATGTGCACAGCTGAGCTGTGACCACAGAACTAACTGCTCTGTGGATGATTCATTCAAGCATTTCAAGGTCACTTCGTTGTAATGAAAGTATCTGCTGCTGAATGTATTTCGTAGTAACAAGATTTCTGTAGACTCGTGTCATATGGGGAAACTGTCAGAAACATAAAAATACTTCATTACAATACTCTCTCACCTCGTCTCTCTTCCCTCTCTGCGCCGCTGCAAAGCCCCGCCCGCCTAGCGTTCTGAAAAGTGTCCTCAGTGAAGGGAGCAGCCTTTTTGCTGTAGCCCTTCACTGAGTGAGTCTCCGTTGCTGGCAGTTCTCTTGCGGCTCGGTAGTGGGCCGAGAACTCAGCCTAGCACTTCAGTTGCGACTTCGCGGCTGCAACTATACTAGCAGATGACGTTTCTGGTACCGTAATGCCAAGGGAAAACATGCTTTTGTCAGAAGGCAGACGTAAGAAAAGTCAATAAGTAATGCCGAAGATGCAGAATGATTCAATCACAAATGATAGTAATCATTTTGTACAAGTTTAGTGCTAACTAGTATCTGTTATGCGGACCGCACAGATTTCTGTTGTGGGCCACGTGTTTGACATGCCTGCTCTACAGCATATGTATTTATTTATTTAAACTTTATTAATCCCGAAGGAAATTACTTGGTTTTTCGCATACCCCTTGGGTTCAGAGTGGGGGGTCAGTCATTGTACAGCGCCCCTGGATCAATTGAAGGTTAATGGCCTTGCTCAAGGGCCCAGCAGAGTAGGATCTCTTTTGACAGTGACAGGGATTCGAATTCTTAGCCTCAGAGCCACCACTCTGCCCCTTTGTCTTTCTTAATGAAATACATTAGGAAATTAATTAATGACTTTAGCAGTGTCTTACAGTTACAACTAACTATTCACTTCTTAACGGTTTTATTCTTTGTCCTTAAGGCATACCCATTGTTTTGTAATTTATGAATGGTCATAGAGGTTTGTATTATAAACTGTTTTTATTGTTTTCAGAACTGGACACTTCAAGCTTCCTAGTTATTCAAGCCAATTGTAAATATAAAGGCAGTTGGTAAAACAATAGCTTTAATAAAAACTGAATTCAAGTTCAAAGTTTGTCATGTGCACAGTAAGGAAACATGTTTCCCTGTACAATGAGATTCTTTCTTTGCTGTCCACACCAAATGACAAAACCAACGTATAAAGATAAACATAAGTAATAAGTAGCAGATAGATAATAAGTACCAGAGGAAGCATAAAATATAAAAACAGAATAGAAATATAAAGTGTAATGTGCAGGTAGGTGTATGATGGACTAGTCAAATACAGTTGTGTGAGGTAGATAGAATGAGGTGAACCATGGTTATAAACTCTAGTCAGTTATTTAGGAGTCTAATGGGTTCTTTAGCCTGGAAGTCCTGTATTTCATGCTTCTATACCTCCTGCCTGAGGGTAGAAGTGTGAACAGTTCATGTTGAGGGTGGGTGGGGTCCCTGAGGATCGAGGCAGTTCTCCTGCAGACTCTGCAGTTTGTAGATGCTCTGCAGAGAGGGCAGTGGGGTCCTGATGATCTTCTCAGCAGTCTTTACCACTCTCTGTAGGCGTTTGTGGTCCATAGCAATAGTGTTGCCGTACCACACGGTGATGCAGCTGGTCAAGATGCTCTCAACAATGCAGCTGTAAAAGTTGCCGAGGATCTTAGTCAACATACCAAACTTCCTCAGCCTCCTCAGAAAGTACAGCCTCTGTTGAGCCCTCTTGACCAGGTGTGCGGTGTTAAGTGTCTAAGTGAGGTCCTCACTGATGTAGACACCCAGGCATTTAATGCTGCTCACCCACTCCACTTCAAGCCCTCGGATGAACAGTGGCCGGTGAGGTCTCCTCTCCATCCTCATTTCCACTATCATCTCCTTTGTCTGTGTTGAGGGTGAGGTTGTTGTCCTCACATCATGACGCCAGACTGTCCACCTCCCTGCTGTAAGCTGCCTCATCCCCACCAGCTTCCCTCTGTACTTCCTCTTAGCTGCTGTGATGGCTTTTCTTAGTCCGTACTTCACAGCTTTGTACTCCATCTCAGTGCCTGATCTAAATGCAAGAGAGTGGGCACACAGCATGTGACGTGCTCTCAATCTCTGAGGTCCAAAGTTTAACTTGCTTAATGAAAGGATTTGTTAATTTTAGCCTTTGTCTGTAGGCTGGGTACAGGAACAAAGAGACGTGGTCTGATTCTTCGAAGTGGGGACGTGGTGCAGCCCTGTATGCACCGCGTATGTTGCTGTAAGCATGATCCAGTGTGTTCTTCTCACGGGTGGTAATGTTCACGTGTTGGTGGTATTTAGGAAGTACAGTCCATAAATTTTACTGATTAAAGTCACCAGTTGCAATAAAAACAGCATCGGGATGAGCCGTCTCTAAGGCGCTGATGACATCATGGAGTTTGCCGAGCCCTGCTACAGAGTTAGCTTGCGGGGGGATGTAAACGGCAGCCAAAAACACAGCAGTGAATTCCCTCGGTAGATAATAGGGTCGGCATTTCAGCAATAAAAACTCCCCATCTTGTGAGCAATGCTTATAAACAGTCCATACATCTCCACACCACGAGTTGTTAATAAACACACACACACACACCCTCCCCCCTTTAGCCTTATCAGATGCTACAGTGCAATCTCCTCGGTGCACGGAGTCTGTAGCTGAATGGTGAATTCTGGGACTTTGTCCGAAAGCCAGGTCTCTGTGAAAATTATGGCACAGCACTCTTATTCCCTGCTGCGCTGTAATCCTGGCTCTTAGCTCATCCAGTTTGTTTTCCATAGACCGCATGTTTGCTAGCAAGAGGCTGGGTAGCGGTGGTTGGCTAGCGCAGGCTTTCAGCCTAGCATGGAGCCCTCCCCTCTTGCCTTGCTTGCGTCTCTGTAGCGCACTCCTGTGGTCAGCTTGGTCACTTGAGCTTGGTGCTATGGGGTCTTCCTGGGTGTAGTTGTGGTGTTGGCTGCGGGAGCGAACAATGAACTTTAGCTCAGATGGTATAAAACTGGTAAATTCCAGGGGACTGTGTGAGTTAGCAATGTCTAGCAATGCCTGTCTGCTGTATGATAGTAGTGCAAAGCATTTGTGCGCTGTAAAGAAGGCGAAAAACAAAAACACAAAACAAAAAATGGCATGAAGTGGAGTGAGCAAACACATCTTCCACAGAGGGCGCCATGTTGAGTAGACTGCACATGCAAATGTTATGTAGTTATCTTGTCCTTGAGGTTGTTTGTCCAATAGCTTTTTTACTGTACTGCAAAAAATACATTAATGCATAGCCAGTTATAGAGACCTCATCTTCACAATAATAAATGCAACATGTTTAAAAATGATTTGCTGAAAATAATGTAATTTTTTTGTTGGATTAGCTTGTAAAAAAGCACATTAATCTTAAATAGGATAAAGATATATATATTTTTTTCTTAAGTAGCCATTACCTAGTAGTTACTTGACTATAGGCACACACCCCAACTAAAAAACAAAACAAAACATAAGTATTGCTCTGTTTTAAGGTCTACAACAGCATACCTTTATGATGTCTACTGCTCTGTGTGCTATTTCTTTAGATTATGCATTAAAGGGTGCAGTCTTTCTGCCTAAAAGTTAATAAAATTAATCTTTCTTTCAGACTATCCCATCCTGTTCCTCTAAAACTTTGAGTCTGTCTGTTTATTTGAAACAGAGAATTTGATGTACGTTTGGCACATTTGTAAACAGATATTAAACTAATATTTTCAAAACTATCACATGATGTAAAATGCCAAAAATTTAAGTTATATTTTATCTATCTATCTATCTATCTATCTATCTATCTATCTATCTATCTATCTAGTATACATTTATATACAATATGATATTCACAGTATTTTTAATATTAACTTAGAGACCATGATATTATGCATATTTAAATATCAAGCCTGTTTAGGATTTAATTAGCAAAGGACTTGTGTGCCATGATGTTCTCCCCAATGGGCATTATTACATCTTCCTTATATAATTTACTGAATAAAATAAAAAAATACATGTGCACTTATTTCTCGACTTTTCCCTAGCTGGTTTGCTTTCAGTCTCAGGGACATCGTTTTCATTGTTACTTGATATTACACTATAATGTAAAAGTTTTGGGGGTCTTTTTTTCTATATTTCCTTCTTTTTTAAGTTAATCCCTGGTTAACTCCATATATAAACCTACAATCATGTCTCTGTTCACACAAGTGTAGTCTGATATACAAATAAATGAAACTTCAAAAGGATTAATTACTTTGATTTAAGATAACTTAATTGTTGATGATAGATATGTAATTATTTTATTATGTTGCAGCCCATCTACCAGCAAATATGAAGTACATATGACATAACCAAACCTAGGATTTTTTTTTTTTTTTTTTTTTACTTTGGATGTTAGCAAAGTTAAATTCCTGTAATTTACTGTCATAATGCATTGTAAGAGGTAGACGAAAACCTAGTAGAACAAATAATTGCTGAACTGTCTTGTGCTTTTCTAACTTGATGTTTTTCCTGTTTAAAGCAAATTTCTGAATTATTTTGCATCAGAATAGTGGGGAGAAGTTGGTTGGCTGTGACACCGATAAAATTAAATAACAGGTTAATGTTTATTTTGACAAGTGTTAAGCGAGCATGAAAAAGCTAAATCTGAACTATCAAGTTTAAAAGTGATAAGATTGTGATTCCCAGACACTTGAATTACTGTGAAACCAGAATGTTGGTGGAAATAATACTACTTTGTATTGTAGATATAAGAGAAGGCTGACGGATTTGTACCATTTAATTGTATAGCAGTTTATGCATTTAAATAAACAGAATACATTTAGTATATTTAGTAGGTCTACTAATTACCTAGGAAAAGATCTACATATAATGAGCTGCAATGGTGGAAGATTGCCTTTCTGAGAGTTGGTGCCCAGTACCATTTGTTTTCAAGCAAGTAACATTCAGGTACCTTCAGGTGGTCTGTTTTTATTGCTGTAAGACTCTAAGATTCAAGAAACAACACCTGTAATCTTTTAATGGTCATGAGATGAGAGGTAGTTACATGTCACGAAGAATAATATGAATATGTCATTCTGTCCTATGAAAATGAGTAAACAATGCAAATTCTTTTGCAAAGGGGTTTAAAATTGAAATGGTCTACCTGGTCTTTTTGTTGTAGATTTTGTGAAAAGCGAAAGGCTGCATAGATGAGCAATAGTGACTCAGGAATAGTGACAGGGAAGGACTGAAAAATGACATGTTTGTGTCTACAGCAACACAGATATGATAATCCATTAAATCAAGTTTTTCAGCAACCTGAACATTACAAGAATATCAAGAAAGTTAAAATTTGGTTTATTTTAGTAACAAACAGCGTATTTGGATTCAGTGGAAGAGACACAGTATGGAGCCGGTTATTACAGTGCACTACCTTCAGCTTGCTTGAAGAAGGGGCCTGAGCTGCCTTGAAAGCGTGCATATTGTAATGTGTTCAGTTAGCCAATAAAAGGTGTTATTTTGCTTGACTTCTCATCAAAGGCTTTAATAAAGACTTCTTTAAGTTTAATAGTAAATCATGTATTCTTAAACACCTTTGTAAACCAGGGGGAGTGCACTTAAGGTGAAGACCAGGTTACACTTCACACAAATAGGTGTAGGGATCTGAAGCAAACTTCCTAGTAATGTAGTTGAAGCAAAAGCCTTAACAACTTTTAAAAAAAGTACCTGAATGAGATATTGGGTCAACTTACTTTCAAATAAGATTAATGGAACTAATGGTCTACTCTTCCTGGTCAAATTCCTTATGTCTCTCTATTATCATAAAAAAATCTTTTAAAAAAATCTTGGGTCGATACGTGAATTTCTCGGAAGACACTTTGACATCCCACGAGAGACATTTAGTGGCATGTGAAACAAAAGGACAGCTGCTGTACAGGCTTTTAAATGATCGACACGCAATGTGACAAGTAGAACTCGCAGC
>JANRMT010062831.1:9184224-9198686 GCA_026402145.1 Polypterus bichir lapradei
ATATATATATATATATATATATATGTATAATATATATAGAGATATATGTATATATATATAGATATATATATATATATATATAATCATTAATTAGTAACACAAAATATGTGTCTTATATACAGTGCTGCATTTGTTGTTTGTTTACCTCATTACTTATATTTTAAAACATTATGTATCGACAAAATAGTGCATAAACACAGTGGTAGTATTTTTGTAAAAAATTGTGTATATATTTTATTTATTCGCTGATTAATTTTAAAAGCTGTTATCATACAAAGTGTGATTGGTTGCATTGTTGCATGCATAAAGTGATATTTTGTACATTAACCCTGTTTCTATGGAAACCTGTCCAGATCAAGAGCAAGATGAAGAAGCAAATCCTTTAATGTGAGCATTCTTATGAGCTGCATACCAGTCTGAGTAGAGTCCTGTGAAAGGCTGTCATTATTTTAGAGCCTCATAATAATGTGATATGTATACTGTACACATAGTTTGATTTTATGAAAGGTGCCTTATGTGTTAATGAGCAAGCAAAATCAAACAGTACCCTTAGAAACAAACAGATGCTGTATGCTGTAGCAAACATCACCTAGAAGCAGGAATAAAGAGATTGAAAGATAACATTAGCGTGTCTGTTATTTGTGTTATTTCAATGTAAACCTTTTGGGTTTTGATTCAAACTGAATTAAATTTTTGTTATATGCTATCCTAAATAATGGATCTTTTTGTGAACCTGATATTTAAAATATTATGTAATTTAAATAATATGAGATGAACTACTAATGTGTAATTATGTTACATCTTTTACAAATTTCTTGAATACTTTATTGATAATGTAGTTTGTTACTCCTGTATGGAGACAATCCAAAAAAAATACTGCATGAATAAGACATTGATTGAGATGCCATCTGTTGATTTTCTAAACATACTTTGTCTAATATATTGTCACACGTATTGTAGCTCTTAGTTGTCCCAGCAACAGTAGACACAAGACAGGAACTGGCCCTAGATATGCGTCAAGACATACTCATAAACAAATCAGCTTTCACTAACTCCAAGGCAGTTTAGTTTTTGCAGTTAACGTGGTATTTTCTTTTGAGAAATGAAAAGAAACAAGAGTGTCCAGAAAAAGCTGCACAAACATGGAGACATCTTGCAAACGCCAAACCACCAGTATCAGGTCTGAACCTAGTTCTTTGTAACCACTGAGCTGCCATGGTCTAGTTGGTTAGTAAAACTGTAGCACAGAGACGGAAAGGTGACCAGTTTCATTAGCTTTAGTCATCTTTCCAGCTTTAACAAGCATACTCTTGTCAGCCTTATGTAATATATATAGTATAGTATGTAGAACTCAATAGCAACATGCATAAGACAGAAGCCCAACTTTTAATTCATGTGAATTCCATGGGCCAATGTTATTGAAATTTTCATCTGAATAAATTAAATTTGATGCTGTCAGTCTTTTGCAATTTGACTTTGAATTTTAATTGTGTTTCCCTCTTCACAAAGCACTTGTACAGTAATAACAATCTCATATGCTAAGCTAAGGTGAACAGAGATGTAATTTAAAAGGGACATAATTTCTTCAACTCTTACTCCTATATGATAAACACTAAAAGAAAGAAAAACATAGCTTTCAAGCAAAGTGGAAAAATATTATTAGAGGACATAATTCATCTGTGAAATGTAAAAAGACAAGGCTTGAGAGTGTGCTAGTACTTCACTCTTTTGTATTCATTAAAACTTAACTATATAACATGTCAAAAGTGTGCATATTATGTTAGATGACTTTTTTGTCTTTGATGATTGGCAGAGGGGCAATTTTTTGGTTGAAGACTTACTGTATTATAAAATTTGGTAAACAGACATTTTAAAACTCATATGCTAATTTGTCATTAACAATCATCTATGTCACAGTAAATTATACTGTTTTAAAAGTGAAATTATGTTCTATGCAGTGCATTTGAAAACTTGTTTTCTTCAATACAAGTACAAATATGAAAATCTATTCTGGCTATTCCTCTAATCTATTTTAAGCTTTATTTTAAAAGACTTTTTTAATGAGAGAAAGTCCAAGAGGAAGGTCAGGTTTGTTGTTCCTGTCTGCCCCCTTCATGGTCAAGGTGTGCCTCTTCTCTGTCTCTTCTTGGCTGAGGAAATAAGATGTGAAAGGTACTACTTGTGAGTTTGGACCCTTTTTTGGATTAATCACCATTTATATGCTTTGGATTTTTTTCTGGCACTTTGCTGACCAGTTTGCTAGGTTTACTTAGAATATATTGCCTGAAATTTCACTGTCCTCTAAAAAGGACTAACCATTCATCTACAGTAATCTTAGGCCTTGAATTATCTGTACTTATAGGCAAGCACTCATTTGTCCCAATCATTTCTAATGGCAGGAAATTGGTCTTTCTCATGGAGAGCAGTTCTTGTTTTACAATTGTCAAACTAAATAACTCTTGAGAAGACCTGAGAAGTTTTAAGTGACTTGGCAGCACAGAAAATTGGCTGGCTTACCTAAAACTGACAGTAGCCTTATTATAGACACTGAACAGAGTTGTGCAGTCGAGACGGCTGCCACTTCACAGAACTAGAAAGATAGAAATATATTTGTCCCAAGGGGGAAATTTACCTTTTTATAGAAACTCAAAAAAAAAAAAAAAATATATATATATATATATATTATAACAAACAACAATAACCCCCCCTCAAATGCACACCAGAATTACTGAAAAGAAAGAAAGATTCTGACTTGGCTACAAATAAAAAGAACAGTCACAGTAAGGCATTATGCAGGCATATTACTGTTGATATAAAGGCACCCCAGTAGCATTTCTTGACACGTCTGCTGAATAATTCATTGAATGTAAGCACTTAAAGTGAGGGTGTCACAGAGTGAATTTGCAGCATTGTTCATAATGGTCATCAGTTTTGTCTTCATTCTATCCTTAATTATTACCTCCAGCGGTTCAAGAGTGTGTCCCATAACTAAGCCTGCTTTCTGAATCAGCTTTTTAATTAGGTGAGCCTCTGTTGAAGTGATGCTACTGTCCCAGCCCACCATAGAATGCACAGGTTGTCACAGGGTTATTAAATATGTAATGATGCCACAACCTACATCGAAGGAATGCTGTCTTCAAAGAAAAAATAGTCTGCTCTGCCCTTTCTTATAAGTTCCTCTGTATTATGCGACTAATTCAGACCATCATTGATGTGGACCCTAAAGTGCTTGTAGCAGTGAACATCCACTTTCTGAACAGTAACAGGACGTAAAAGCTTTTTGGTGTGACAAAAGTCAGTAACCAATTTTTTGGTTTTGCTATGTTCAGTTGCAGATGATTCTCTTTGCACCAAGAAACAAAGTTGCCCACATCCGTATCACAGACACAATCCTTGAGCCTCACAAACTGTGGTCTGCCTACAGTCACCATAGGCTCATCCATCTGCATATCTTGGGGCTTTCCACTTAACAGGGGTTGCAGGATAGTATTGAAAGCACTTGAGAAATTAGAAAGCATAATTCTCACAGTTCTGCCAGCTTTGTCCAGATGGGAATAAGCCATATGGAAAAGATAGATAATTTCATCTAGTAGATACTGAAGCATTTGGAGTGTCTTCACTGAGTTAGCATGGGTTTTTTTCCACATCCCCAGACATAAGCAGCTTAAGTGAACTGGTGATTCCAAATTAGTAGTAGGCATGTGATGGGTATAAAATGACAGCCTATTCATCTAAATCGAGAGAACAATAGTACGCTAGGAATTAAATGTGACTAGTGGTCAGCTCCTTAGGAGTCAGGCAATCAAAGAGTCAAAAGGAAATTACCAGGTCTTATACTTGAAGAATAATGTGTTCGTCTTTAATCTTGAGGTTGAGGAAGACGACCTGCCCTCAAATAACAGAATATCTATGCCCCGCCCTGTCTTGTCTTCTTGTAATACATCTGCCAATAAGTGCTGTTCTCTCCAGTTTTCCTGCAGTCTGGAAGATGGGAAAGTAGAACAACTAAGGGCTTCCTTCTCCATTGTAGATACAGACAGACAAAAGGTGAGAGGGGGAGAATATAGCAAATGAGCTTTAACATGTTTCAGATTACTGCCAAAGGCCTTCTGAAAATATTCTTTTCTTTTTTCATCTGCATTTCCCATCTGAACTGTAAAAATGGGGATTTGATTCGCCTACCTTTCTTTGCTATTCTTCCTCAAATTTGTTTAAAAGTAGTTTAATCATCAAGGTAGTATTCAGTTAATAGAATATACTTGCTTTTCTCCATGTTCCTTATCAGAGAACCACTGTGAGCCTGGAAGGTGTGTTGCCAGATACTCTTAACTACATTAACTATGCTATTAACTATATCTCTTTAAAAAAAAATCTTTTATAGATTTTAAGTCACAACTGTTATTCCACCTTTAAGGTATAATGAATGAAGCTGTGAGGTATGAAAAATGTATTTAGTATGCAGGCATTTGAATGGGGACACATAGTGACAAACTTGTTGCAGCCCAGTCCTAACTCAGATGAATAGCTAGTTGAGTTGCTTGTTTGTAAAAGTTTTGGTCTCTTTCAATTAATTACTACAGATTTGAGCAGTTCCAGTTCTATAGCAGTGTAAAAGAACTCCTTAGGTCAATAATGGGCAGGAAGACAACAGTTGAAGTACAAACTGTGCTATTGGCTATGTAGTGAAATAATAATCATCTTATCTGTGAAATATACCTTGGGTCCAGTCCTCTTTAACATTTGTATTTTAGCTTACTGCAAAAAGAATGAGAAACCAGTATATAGTACATTACTATTCCATTGTGAGAGGGAAGTGTTACTTGGCATTTTACGTGAGACCTCCACCACAGATACAAGTCATTATGTCTAAATAATAAATCTGTCATAAAGATTTTGCTTTGGCCAGAAAATGAATTGGCCTAATACAGTAAGTATAGTGTAAAATGGCAAAGGTTCTTAAGGATGACAGGCACGTAGGTAGTCCAATGGAAGTGTGCATTAGTATTCAGCATACTACAGTATGTAACTATTAGACTATGCTTTTGTCTAGAGGGCAAAACTGAAACTTGAATAAACTTCAACAAACCTGATGCTCCCTTATATTTTTTTAATTGATATTAATAAGTAAAATTAAATACATTAAACATAAAATGATAAAAATTTAATAATTTTCTTTTGTGAAGAAGCCTTCTCTTTAGTTGTTTTTGCTAATGAAACATTTGCCCCCAAAATAAAATGTCTACTATGATATCCCACAGCATTGACTGCACAAACACAAACATGTACATAATGTAGATACCATGTTGTGTCACATAGTTTATAAATAACAGATGCACAGCAATCTAAAATGACAATCAGAAAATTAAATTAATCATATCCAGAACCTGATAAACACCATCACTAATACAACTATTATTATGGCCCACCTGTAACAGTCACACAAAAAGCAAAATCAGTTGTCTGTAAGGTAGCATGAAAGTGTATTGCATCTCATAGGGCTAGCTTACTGACAGAGGAATCCCACAGTGCACATAATTTACACATAACACTTGGGGTGTTCAATGACATTAGCTCATGACTGTCCAGAAGGTGAACAGGAATAGAAAAACCGTAGTGTTTGGGTTGTATTTCCATTAGGTGCTTTCCTACTAGTTGTCTCTGACGATAAAGCATTTTGCACATGAGTAGTAGGAAGTGCATAATGAAATTTGTCTCGTATTTGGACTTAATCACACAAGGTGGTGTCTTCTAATGGTATCACAGGAATACAAGCCCTTTGAACCTCTTCTCATTTCTTTATATTAAGAATTGATAACACACACCACTAAGTGTAACCTTTGCTCCTGGGCAGACAAAAAAAAAGCTGGAAATGGTGCTGTGCAGCCCTCTACTGGCGAACCAAAAATCCAAATTTTGGGATTGAAGGCTAAGATTAAATAAATCTGTATACAAAGATCCCAAGCATTCCACACAAAGAAAAAAATCAATAACACAGTAACTAAAGGACCCAGTCCATATTGTTTGTGAATCCTTTGCAGAAACTTCATTTTGGCCACATGAATGTTTTGATTATTTTGTCAGCTTCTATCCAGAGATGATGGCTATAGCTGAGGATGGTTATTGTCAAGTACTGTATGTAGGATTGATGAGAGACTGATGGAGTCTTATTTAGGTGAACACAAGAGAAGATACTAAGAGTTTCAAAGTCACTAAAATACCTTCTTTTTACATTCTTATAGTTCAGAAGGTTGCCCCAGAAGACACCTGACATCACTTCTGCCCCAATCTAAACTCCATCCCTTCCATTTTATCATATATAAGGAATTCCAACAACGGGAGGCAGCAGCTCCTAGAAAGGACACTCTAAATTGTCTCTAAATTGTCTTTGAGGGTGGATTAGTAGTTGTTGCTTTTTTTTTCTTCTGGCTGTTAAATGGGTTTTCCTGATTTGAGCCCCAGTGCCTCTGATGGATATTTGTGCATTACTTCCACAATATATAGACTGACTAGTAAAGCAACAGCTTTGTCTGAGGACTTGGTTTCCAGTGCAAAACCATAGTCTAGTAGACTGTAAGCAAATTTACTGTTACTGTGCAAGTTAGGCCGGTTTATACTTCATGCAGCGCGACGCATGCTGCAGCAGACGCTCCTGCTACGCAAGCGTTTTACTGTTTATACTTGTGCGCGTACTTTACGTAAATCTGGAGGAATCCAGCAGGTGGCAGTGTGAGATACAGTATTATCACGATTAAGAACAGGTTTGGCTTCTCTGTGTTGTGAATTGCCTGGAACACCCATTAAATTCCGATGACACCTTACCACAATATCTCTGAAAAGGATGTTTAATGATTAAATCCACCAATCCAGGGATGTGTCCATTCCAGCAAGCATTAAGCACGAGGCAGAAACAATCCCTGGATGGGGCCTCAGCTCCTCACAAGGTGAATACAAGCACACACATACACTGGAGTCATTTTAGCGGCACCAAATCCCCAAATCTGCATATCTTTGGATGGAAGCCGGAGCACAGTGTGGAAACCCAGCAGGAAAACATGTTTACTCCAAGCAGGGAATATCAGCGACGTGACTTCCTGCGAGATAGCAGTGCTACCGCTCTGCCACTGTGTCACCCCCATGTGTGTAATTATTAACAGTATTCATTATTTAAATGAAATTAACGATTTATCTGTAAAATGTAACATACATACTTTAATGCATTTCATCATGAAAGTGATATCAAGTATAAATCTAAAGTTCTAAATTTTCAGAGAGTTGGAATATCGTACATTTAATGTGTTCTGTGTGGTGATCTATTGCTGCTTGCCGCTGCTGTCAGGTCAGGAGGAAGTGCAAGAAGCTTGTAGCGATTAAAAATTGGGATGACATTTACTACAGTCTGCTTTAATGATAAAGTAAACTACGAGGTTAAAGTGGACATTTCGAGATTAAAGCCTAAATTTCCACTTTAATCACAAAATACACGTTTTCACAATGTCCTTAATTTTTTTTCTCAGTGGCTCAAATACAGCGCTGTACATTATGTTGCTGTTGTGAAGTTGCAAAAAAAAAAAAAGATGGCACAAAAGATGGTATGTGAGATTTTTAAAATGTATCGTGTAATTACGATCCGGAATATGCAACACTTGAATATAAAAGCACCACGAATGCATCTGTCGGCATTTTGCTTCATCACATCGAACCATTCATCAAACATCGAAGCGCGCACATCGATCCCATAGGACCCTCATAGAGGCTTTCTGTCACAAAGTAGATACTAAACAGACTCTGAAGTCACATTCCAACATTTATCACACTGCGCCCCCCAACTTTTTGCTGGTACTGCAACTCGCGCACACATCGCGTTAATTTCTGAGGACCTGCTAAGAGGAACCGTCAAATGAATGCTGGGAACGCGTGGCAGCCATGATGCGTGCACATACACATTCTGACCATGAAGTATAAACGAGCCCTTAGACTACCAATTTCAAAATTATGTCTAAACTCATTTGTGAACTAAGGCCATGAGGTAATTGAACTCCTTGGGGAACCTGTTGGAAACAAATTACTCTTCTGTGAGAAGATCATGATATTAGATTTTGAATTTTGAATGCTTTTTACCAGTTTGTACCATAGACACATGAATATGTTAGACAAATATGTTTGCATGATACATTATTTAGTGTATACTATTCTGTGAACCGTTTTACAGAAATAACAGTGCCTTTTAAATATTTTTCTCATGCTGTGAATAAAAAGCTTAAAGCCAGCATCTTTCTAGTATTCTCTTATTGTTTAAGAATTAAGGGCATCTAAGAGCATCAACAGTTGTGTTGATATGGCCAGAGGCTTTTCCCTTTCTGACTGTCTAAGTTTTTAAAGTGTGTTGTAAGTAAGACTTGGATGCCAGCAATGGAGTTTTTGAATAGGAGGCACATGAAATGTTGGATAAATGTGTGCTCAGCAGTGATAGCCAGGGTAAGAGTTGTTTGTAGAAATGAATCTAGTTAAAGGATACAGTTTATAAAAACTGTATGAAGAGTTGTATAATATATGGGAATGAGATGTGGCTGATGAAGGTGGAACATTCAACAGTGTTGGAAAGAACAGTGATTACAAAGTTCTGAATGATGTGTAGCATGGCATAGAGTGAAAAGAAGAGAAGTGCTGAGTTAAAATGAAAGATTTAGTTTGGTGGGAATTGGCATAGCGCTGAAAATAAACAAATTAAGGTAGTTTTAGCATGTGGACCAAAGGCAAAAAAAAACAAAAAAATTGGATGAAAAGATACACCAAGATGGAGTTGAAGTGGTAGGGCCTAGAGGGGAGACCATAGAAGACTTGGCTGGATGTGGAGTCAGACGATGTGAATAGAATGGGTATTGCTTCAAAGGATGCTCAGGATAAATATTTTGGGCTAATCTGTAAACTCAGAAAGTGGCTGTTAAACTTTTGAAAATATTTTTTTCATTTAAAATAATGTATATTTAATATATGCATATTATTTTATTTGTAATATATTTGTCTTTAAGTGAATTCAAACTTACATGTGCTTTTTGAAGTAAATTGAATAAATGGTCTTTGACATAGTGTTTAAAATAAAAGAAGTATTAGTTCCATTTTGTATTTAAGTTCCCCACACTATAATTGCATTTCTTGTAGTTCTTGACTAGAGGTAAACAGGCTAAAATTTATTTCTGGTAAAAAAAGCTGATTTGTCTGCACCATTATATGGTAATTATCCTCTGAGTTAAATGGAGAGTGTGACTTTGTGTTCAAGAACAATAGTTTCTTTAATTTTGAGAATTTCTTTGAAGAACAGATCAGAATCCCCACCCTCTAATTACAGTGCATCTTTCTTTATGCCCAGAAAAATTATAAAATGCTTTTTTTCTCCAGAAATTATAATGTGTTGATACTTGTTTCTTTGTCCATTTAAACTGCACAGTTAAATTATTTCTTGATTGCTTTTATTTCAATAGAAACATTATATTTTAAGAGAAAATGGCTACATTAAAAACCGATATTAAGAAACAAGAAAGTGATGCTTTGTCCCCTAGACATTTTTAACAAATATGTAAATAATAAGGATGGCATTTTGCTGTTTTTTAAATCAATGATTGATTTTCTGCCCACTGAAACTCAACCTTACCATTATCCTGACTTTTCTTCTCCTTTCATGTTTAGAAATAAACATCTGATCTAGCTGAGGCTATGAATTTAGAATATAGTCAGCATATTTTGAAAGGGTTTGTCATTTAGGCTGACGATTCCTTCATACATAATTATTAGGATTACTGATACTCAGAGATGGCCTTTTTTGTTTTATAGGTAATAATTTAATTCAATGGCAAGTATATCTTAATAATTGTTTGCATTGCATACATAATTTATTCTCCACTCTGGAATGACCAGAAGTAGTAAAAAATTAATATGCATATGAATCATTTGTTAAATGTAATTTGTGACATAAAATCTTTAAAATACATTTTTATTTAAAGACAATGATTCCATACTAGATAAGAAGAGCCATAATAATACTAGAGGAAAGGTTTCTGGAAGTGGGAATACTGTGTTATTGTCCTTGAAGAGCAATGAGCAAGGGAGTTTGTTCAGAAGACAGAAATCTGTGACTTGGGTTTAAACATATTTACAGTATATGGGGTGCAGTAGATCAAGTGACCAAGTGAGTGCCAGGGATGCCTGATTCTCTTTGTAGATGTTGGGGAAGCCCATGGACGGTGAGCTCACATTCCTTTTTTTTGTAAAAATGGGATCTAGGGAGAATTCTTTGGCGTGGCAACACATAGTTCTTATGTGGACAGAGTGGTACAATGAGGACCTTTTAGTTAAGACAGTCCAGAGAATTTCTAAAAGACTTTTCCTTTAAAAGTTAGGGTGACTGTTAAGGTTCAGGCATGTGGTATCTTAAGGGACCACAAGCTGGCCAGGTAGTTCCATGTCCTCTGAACTTTTTTTGAACCAAACCTGATTCCAGGATTAACTAACTGGCCATAGATTACCTCACAACGGGTTTTAAAGGACCTCCAAGCAAAAGTCCTATGCAATAAGAATAAAAAGAGAGAGAGAGAGAGACTGGAGTTCAGGATGGGATGGGAAGTGCCTTATGCATACTGTTGTTTACTTTGTTGCTTATTTTGTGAAGAAGCTCAATTTTTATATATTTTGATCCTGGTTGCAGATGACTGGTATAAGAGGGTCAACTGTTGTTAAAGCAGAATATGTATATATTCTGTATGTCCTTTATGTGGGGAAACAACTTACAATCATTGTGTATTCTGTTTACTTATGGATATCTTGGAATTAGCTTGTTGTTTGTGAGAGGTACATTCATAAAATATTGAAAGCATTTAAATAGTAATAGTTACTTGTCTCTCTATTATAATAAAACAATCCTGGGACAAGACAAGACTTGACTTTTTCAGAGAGATACTTTCACATCCCACGTGCCAAGAGATTTAACCATGCCCGGGGCCGGAAATAAAAGACAAAGATTAGATGACAAAGTAGAACATTGTAAGCAATTCAAAATGTTAGAGTGATACACATGCAGAACAGGTTAGAGATAATGAAAGTACTAAAATTGGAATGTCTCAAAAAAGGATAGTAAAAATCTCATTACTGCAAACAAAGGGAAATTATTACTCTGTGAAATAATGGAACAGCGAAAAGAGATTGAATATATTGTTTGAATATATAAGTTGGAGACTTGTAGATCATCTAATTCATGTTGCCTTCAAGAAAAAGAAGAAAAAGTAGTGTTTCTTCCCAATGAAGAGGTGTATCCGTGAGACTTGTTGTTTGGTGAAAGTGAAATCCACATATGCAAGCGGCAGAAATGGAAAGTAGCTGGTGTGTAGCGCAGGCGGGTGGGTGGGGGGGGGGATGGGGGTTGTCGAGTGAAGCGAGCAGGAGGCAAAGACCCCTAGTATTTCCAGAAAAAAATGTTGTTTGTCCAACTTGGGCTGAACCAAGCATCATTTTAAATTTCTGACTGCTAAAGGTAGGCATACCTTTATACTTTTCTTGAATGTATGTAACCTGTCCTCCATTCTTGGTCTAGTGAGCTAATTGTGCCTTCCCATCCATCCATCCGTTTTCTTAAGCTGTTTATCCAGGGCAGGGACACAGGGAAGCTCCAACCTGTCCCAGCATGCTTAAGGCATGAGGCAGAAGCAGTCTTTGGACAGGACAGCAGTCCATTGCAGGGTAAACGCGCACACACAAACACAACCCTTTTGGCCAATTTAGCCACCTAACCTGCATGTCTTTACACTGTATGAGGAAACAAGAGCACCTGGAGGAAACATGGATATGGGGAGAAAATGCAAACTCCATGCAGGGACCATCAGTCTCCTTGTTGAGAGGCAGCAGCGCTACCACTGTGTCACCGAGCTGCTTGAGATGCTGTGGTCTTTGCAGACTCAATGGACACTCTGATTGGGGCTCTTGAGGGACTGAGAAAGGTGTCTGGGATTGTGAGTGTCCTGGATAAAAAACAAGATCCAGGCCTATATCTATCATAAAACAGTGCCTGTAATTAAATAAATGATCATTTTCAGTTGTTTGTTTGTCTTATTTTTTGTTATTTATTAATTCTCTCATTTGATAAAATACACATACAGTAATGGTAAACTTGAAGGGATGGCTTCTCCCCATATATTTTCATATAGGAACTTAAGCATTTATAATATAAAGTATGAGTTTATTTATGTGTTAAGATTATCTAGAGAGTCGTTTTTTGAAAGATAAATCACATTTATTACTTTATACTGCACATGGGATGGTTTTTGTAGAAAAAAATGACAGTCATTTCTATTTCACTTTTTTTTCAATTTAGTTGGGAGGTTTTGAGATTTCTGCTGTCAAACTTGCGTTGGTGGATGGAGGAGTATAAATTTGATGGTTTCAGGTTCGATGGAGTAACTTCTATGCTTTATCACCATCATGGTCTGGGTAAGTATTGTATAACGTGTATTTTTTATATTTATATATACATGACACAAGTGAATCTTCCATTAAAAAGAAAAAATATTTAAAGCTGATAACATTGTCTTACTGTTTGTAGAATTTCATCCCATTAAACAGACTTGTTTATTTCACAATTAAAGGGCACCTATTGACTGATTCACATTACTAAAATGTTCAGTTTTTGTTCATGCAGTAAATGAAGTGCTTTATACTTCCATTAAATTTCTAACCCAAGATCACTTGTCCAGTTCAGTATAGGAGGGGGATGGAAAAAAAGTAAGACTCCTGGATGTACCAAACCATATGTTGGATAGCCAATGGCATTAACTAACCAAAGTATTGGGAGCAATTCCCTGTACCTCACAAAGACCCATGACACAGTTCAGGAGTAAGTGCTTAAGGAGGACAGCACCAAATATCAACCACTGCTTACTTTGACAGCTGCAATGCAAGTATTGTTTTGTCAATTTATATAGGTAAGGTGAGTGGATTCTTTAGGATAAAGTCAGGAAATGACTTTTTATGTTTCATAATTCACTACAATAGTTATAATGATGCAATAACTTAAATGTACACACACATCTTATTTTCCACTCTTATTAACACTGTTGTCAACATGTTTTCTTCTTTTTTATTTTTGGAGATTAGTTTTTCACATTAGATATGAATTGGTTTCTTTCACTAACTCAACTGAGATTTACTAGTTTTTTCGTTTTTTCCCCCTTAACATGTGTCAGCAAGAGCAAAAAGGGTTCCTGTACCAACCTCAGATGAGCAGCTTCATTAATTTATCACTAGGCACCAAGAAGAGCAAAAGAGCAGGGTTGGTTTTTGTATCTGCCTTACTTCCACCATTTTGTATGACCCAGTCAAATGCTCCAGCTCTCCCAGCCGTTCTCTGGTAATGTCCCTTTCCACTAGTTTTCTTGTCCCTTTTTCCTAGCATAACCTCCTAATTCACTATAGTTTCCTTTTGTTTAAAAAAAAAAAATAAGCTTCACTTTTGTTCAGTTAAGGGATGTTAGAAAGGAGGAGAGAGGTTGGGAGCCTTCACCGATACAGCGTGTTGTCATACCCACCACGTGACATACCACCTCAGTTTCTCAAATTAGGACTCAAGTGCAGTCGTGCAACGGGTAACGCCTCATCACGCTAGTTCGAATGGAATGGAAAAGTGCAAGTTTTTTTTTTTTTTTTTTTTTAAAACAGTGGCTGGAATGCCAATCCTGTCATCAACCCCCGAGTTCTCCAACTTGCAGGGCTGGATGCAGGTTAACATCATACCAAAGGCGGAGCAATTGCAAGTTAAGGAGGACCTTGCTAAAGGGTCCAACAGAATGGAATCACTTCTGGCATTTACAGGATTCAAGCTGGCAGCCTTGTCGGGTCCCTAACCTCAAAGACACCACTCAGCCCCCTAAAAAAAAATGGAACAAATGTAATAGAAAAGGATGTCAAATTAATCATAATTAATCTATACTAATAAAAGGCAAAGCCCTCACTCACTCACTCACTCACTCACTCACTCACTGACTGACTGACTCATCACTAATTCTCCAACTTCCCGTGTAGGTAAAAGGCTGAAATTTGGCAGGCTTATTCCTTACAGCTCACTTACAAAAGTTAAGCAGGTTTCATTTCAAAATTCTACACGTAACGGTCATAACGGTCGATAACGGTCGACAACGTCCGCCATGTTGAACTTTCTTATTTATGGCACCATCTTCACGAAATTTGGTAGGCGGCTTCCCTGCGCTAACCAAAACCGATGTATGTACTTATTTCGATGGTATGACGCCATTGTCGGCCGCCATATTGAACTTTCCAACGTCACTAATTTTCCAACTTCCCGTGTAGGTAGAAGGCTGACCCCATCTTCACGAAATTTGGTAGGTGGCATCCCTGCGCTAACCAAAATCGATGTACGTACTTATTTTGGTGGTATGACGCCACTGTCGGCCGCCATATTGAAT
>JANRMT010062831.1:9198696-9258593 GCA_026402145.1 Polypterus bichir lapradei
TATTGAATTTTCCAAACATCACTAATTCTCCAACTTCCCGTGTAGGTTGGAGGTTGAAATTTGGCAGGCTCATTCCTTACAGCTTACTTACAAAAGTTAAGCAGGTTTCATTTCAAAATTCTACGCGTAACGGTCATAATGGTCAACAACATCTGCCATGTTGAACTTTCTTATTCATAGGTAGAAGGCTGAAATTTGGTACTTATTTCGGTGATATGATGCCACTATCGGCTGCCATATTGAACTTTTCAACGGTCTTTGTTACTTATGGGCCCATCTTCAAGAAATTTGGTACGCGGGTTCCCAACGCTAACTGAATCCTTCTTACGTACATATATACGTCCATAGCCTGCAGCTCGGTCACCGTGTGAGGCGGCGTTGGGTCCCCCATCACAACACCTCCCACGTTGTTGGCTGCCTGCCTATGTAAGGCCTTCTGTCGCTCCAGTCTCTACATTCCCTTCCTTGCTTCGCCACGGTATTCACGTCTCCCTGCTGATAACTACAGCCTTTTTATTTAATCCACGGCTTTTCCGCTGTTTTATTGTTCATTTATTATGATTATAGTTATTGTATAGGTATTTTAGACTTACTTTACATTGTTCAGGTACCCATTTCCTTTATCATTCCAACCGTATCTCCATTAACATGTCTATCGAGGTGATCACCATCGATCAAAGAACTGTCACTTACCAAGTGGTTTCCATGCCCGGAGATGGCACCTGCCTTTTCCATTCTCTTTGTTACATATTGCACGACCATATCAGGCTCACTATTGATATCCGGAGGAACTTTGTGTCTTATGTATTGAATGACTGGGACAGGTTCAAGGTGTGGACTGATGACGGTACAGGAGATAATTATACTACACAGGAGCACTAGAAGAGTGAAATGCTTAAGTGTACCGAAATGGCCAAATATTTTACACCTTTGGACAACCGCCAATGCCTCTTAAACATCTTAGATTCACAGGTGACGATTTCAGTAGTGGACACTTTGATGTTTAGAAATGTTTAAACTCTCAAAAGCTGGATGTGAAGTTATCAATGCTGGATGTGAAGTTATCAATGAAACTGGTTGTATACTTACAACGCTTGACAGATGCCGAATGTCTCTTCAACATAAGTCCTACAAATACTGTCGTCACTGAAACAAACCATGAAACTCAAACCGATTATGACAGCAGCAATCCAAGCTGTGAGATTTGAGACAAGATTACTATTCACATGGCCAACTGTGCATTGCATGCTCAAGAGTAAGCTCAGCGCACAGCTACAGCTTGGTCATATTACAACTGGAGGGCCGAACTGACAACGTGGCATACAAAGAGATCCTTAACAAATAATTATTGGTATATTTTACCTCAGTTTAAAAAGGTTTAATTTTCTTCTTAATAAAAATTTTAAGGCGGTACTTCACCGCTGCGAAGCGCGGGTATTTTGCTAGTAGATAATAAAGTATTAATTGAAAGAAAGATTAGGCAATCTTTGCAAAACAAATCAAAGAAAATAAAATCCGAAAAATAAAAAGCACAGAGCTATGACCTGTCACCAAGGTTGTAGCAAGGAATTCATTTTTAGGGTGGGAATGAGAAAGCACAACCAAAATTGTGTTTATGACCAAGTTGTTTCAAATAAGAAGACAGAAGTTTAGAGGTAATGATACTCATTACTCATGGAGCTAGAGTGCGGTGACATGTTGCATTTTGATTGGCAATGTAAGTAAGAATTCAATGTACTCTGTACATATGTTAATAATGATCCTAAACTCATATAAACCAATCAGTTGGAACCGTCATAAAATATTTTTGTGGTGTTTCAAATCCAAAATCCAATCCACATAATATTTATATCTATTTTTTCTAACCATGTTGCTGAGGGAATATATATGGCTGTGAACATGGGGTGTACACCTGCTGACTCACCTAAAGAAGGCACTAAAAATAGTGAGCAAAATGCCAGGTTGCTAAGTTGATACAGTACACTCCCAAAATTTGCAGGGGTTATGTTCCTAGAGCACCCGCGAACTTTGGATGTGGTTAAAAAAATGCCTATTTTTATAGTTTAAACCTTAAACATGCCCTCAAAACAATTTAATTTCATTTCAAACTGAGCTTAATACATTAGATAAAAAAGAATGTAAAGGTAAACCCGTATACTGTACAGTACTGTACTGCCATGTCTCCCGCAGTGCTAGAATGTAAAATACTGATGCTACCGCTATATGTACTGTAATTCATGCAAGCGCATTTTCATTGCCAGAATCCTTAGAAGGTGCAGGGCATTTCAACTGCATCTTGGGGCTTTAAGAAGAACAAAACGAAAAACACTAGATCACTCAGCTGGAGATGCGTCACAGGGCAGCACTCAATCAGCAGCAAAGAGAAATGAATAACGCTGTAGCGATCCAGTGCCGCTAACATTCACACCGCCGAGAAGACAGCAGTTTATTTATTTTTATGGTGGAGATTCCAGAGACGCACCTAGCCTTGGCCCGACCCGCACGCACTCACAAATAGAGACAAAAACAAAGTAAACCGGTAATCAAAGAGCAAATAAAGAATGTATTGAAAACAAATGAAATAAATGAAAACCACGATACCACCCCTGTTCCCCTTATGGAGATTATACATTAAATACATCAAAGCACAAACACAAAAGTCCATGAAAAACAGCAACGGATGAAATGTAATGATAAGTCCAGAGATCCGCACATTGAATGGGAATGTAAAGATAGTCCTACCAGTAGTTCCTGAAATGGTGAAGAAGGGTACTTTAATATATTAATTTTAAGGCTTTCACTACAATCAATAATTTTAAAATTAGTAAGAGGTACAGTACCATGTACATATACTGCCCCACCCATCTTGAGAGCAAATGAAAAAATAAGATTTAATATGCATTAATCACTCAAAGATTCAGCAATATGCCAAAGGTTAGCAATGGTCTGATACACTAAATTAATTTAGGATTGCATTAATAAATGCCTATCAGATTGTAAACATCTCTTACTGTTTCTCATAAAGTGAATTTAATTTGTTTGTGTGTTAACTAAAATATAATCATTCAAATCAATGTTAATGCTGATACACCCAATTAGGTATAACTACCAGATGGACAGAAATTGTTTCATTTAACATACAGATTTATTTCTGTTACAGTCTTCACTTTATTAAGTTATACTTTCAGTTTGTCTTTTGCTGCACTTACATGGCGTTGGCTGCAGTGCTGTTGTTTGTTATATGCCTTCTATTGAAGTCAAAAATGAATGGCATTTTATTAGTATATGCATGACAAAATACATTCCAGTAAACACTTCCAGTGTGCGGGTCTTTATGCCCAATTAGCTGTTGACTAAGTTTCGTAACAGATATTTGAAATTGATTTCAGGAGGAGACTTCTTCTCATGACGTCACCTCCACTTGCTTCTAAAGTATTTTACCTTTTAAGTCTTCAGCCACAGGAAACAAGACTCATTGTCTTGTCTTATTTATTTACAAAAAAAAAACAAATACTTCGAAAATAAGCACAATCTATTTACATTCTAACATAATAACAACCTCAGTAAAATGCTTTCTTTCTTTTGTGTCTCACACATTTTCCACATTTCCACATCAGTCCTCTCATGGAAAGAAAACTGCATCATTAACTGCCTTTTTTATAAAGGAATTTACTTCCTTTATATTTCTAGTTCAAGTAATGGTGCATTGTATTGTACTGTATAACCATTCATTTTTAATAAAAGAAATTTATAAGTTTGGAAAATTAGGAATACTCAATCCACTTTAATTTGCCAATAGCTAAATATTTGCAACCATGTTCAGTTATGGGTCCATTAGATAAACTGATGATATTCTTTAATTTGTAATACATCTTTAAGCAGATGATAAGGTTCTCTTTACTGTTTTCTGTTGAATTTATTTCAGATAGATGATGTTTTAGTTAGAAATAAGCGCTTGACAAATAACCCACCATTTATCATGGACTGGGCCAGCTATTATTTAATTGTTTCCTTATATCTGCTATGTTTTTGGCTCACAGATGACACTTTGGATTTAATAAATTTGAATCTTGCACATATATTTCCAAGCAGTATTTGGAAATAAACGTAGTGGACAACATTTGGAAATGAATTTAGCAAATATGTATGTAGTAATAGAAACATATAAACTCCAAACTGGACAACCTGTGTGAACAATGCATATTTAAGGCTAATGTAGATGTATGTGTTTATAACCATAATATCGCATTCATTTTTGTACTAGATTTCATTATGCACACAAATGTGCCATTTCCTTCATTACCACTGCACTGCAAACTTTAGATATTTTTGGTATTTATGTATTATCATCACTAATTTTTACACATGGCCAAACATATGTCACTTAGTCTAGAGCAGCCTCAAGAACAAAAGATAAAGTAAAAGTTTTTGACATTAGATTTTGAAAATGAATTCTAAATGAATATAGTGTTTACTCAAAATATTGTGTATAAGGAACTATGTTCTGCTTAAATGTTTAATTCAATAAGGTGTTACATAAGCATACAAGTATACAGTATATACAAGAATTTAAGCAAGTCACATGCATACATAGAATCACATAAGCCTACAAGTTAATAATTTATTTTTTCAAACTTCTTTTGCACTCACAGCCAGTGGCAGCTGCTAGCTTTTGAAACAGGGGAAGCTCATATTAGGCCTTCATCATAAAATTCATTGTGGTATTTGTATGTAAATTCTGTCCTCCGTTCCTTTTGCAGAAAATGGTCTGTGACCCTGTCGTACCAATTGGCCGTCTTTTCCAGGGACTTAACCTGTTTCCTCTCAATGGCCAGGAGAGCAAGGTTGCTCAAACGATCTTGGCCCATCGTGTTGCAGGTGTATGACTTGACCCGTTTTAAACAGGAGAAGCTCCTCTCTACACCTGCTGATGTAGCGCCAATTGTTGCCACTAATGACAACAGCTTGTATAGCTGAGGCATTGCACTATCCAACTCCATGTCTTTAAAAAACACCAAGAAATCACACAGCTTACCCCTGCTCCCCTGTAAGTCATGATCTGAATATAGTACTTGAAGTTCAGATCTCAGTCTCCCTGAGTCAAAGAAATGGCCATAACTTTTCAGCACACTTTCAAATGCCTCCTGTGGAAACACTTGTCTCATTTCATCAAATTTCCCTGGATTGACTAATTCTAATAAACGCCGAGAAATCTGCTCCATGAGATTGTCTGGGATGGCCATGTACAAATTTCTGTAACGGTCCTGGGGATCCTGTAATTGTGACAGACGGCGCTTTCTAATAGGTTCATCTCGATGGTCTGATGTGAGATTTGCTGCTTTTGCATAAACTGCTTGATAAGCCTCCTCTGACCTCTTCTGCTTGACAAAAGCAAGGAGAGACCCAATTCTTTTTTTGCAGTAAAGAACATCCATAGCCCTTTGCTGGACAATATCAAAGACAACATCTGTCTCAAAGAATATTTGTTCATATGTGTACAACATGAACACAAACTCAAAATCTTCCAGTTTCATTATGAAGCCTTTGGCAGCATCTAATGTGTCATCATCCATGCTCTCATCCTGTCAAAAGTCTGCAGGAGGCCATCATAATTGTTTGCCACAGTGCTCACTATCCGTGATGTGAAATTCCATCGCGTAGGAGCATTTCTGGGCAATCTTGAAGACCCTGCAGACTCAAGAAAAGACATCCTTTTTGTGGATTTTGAAAAAAATGTGGTGAACCCAGAGAGAGATGCAAAAAATATTGTTGACTCAGGCAAGCATTTAGCACCCTGGGACAACACCGGGTTCAGTCTGTGTGCATAGCAATGCACAAACACTGCACTAGGGGCTATTACTTTAACTTTGGCCTGTAGGCCATTGAGAGATGAAGCAAAGACAGCAGCCCCATCGTAGGTTTGTGCCACAAGTTTTTCTCTAATACTGTAGCCCTGCATGTTCTCGTTTAAAACTTCAAACACAGATTGAGCATCTCAACCCCCTGACACATCCAAAAATCCAATGAAGCACTCTTGAACTTTACCTACACTATCCACATATCTAACAATGACAGAGAGTTGGACATGGCAAGATATGTCAGTTGCTTCATCCACCTGCCACACAAAAAAAGGAGCAGTCTGAATTTCACCTTTTATATAATCAGAAACAGTGGCAGCGAGAGCAGAGATCAAGTCATTTTGGATTGAGTGGGACATACCAGAAAACACAGCTGATGACTGAAATTGTGTGGCCAAGACAGAGTCATATTTAGCTAATGTTTCGGTAAATTCCCTGTAATTCCCCTTATTTGCTGATTCACTACTCTCATCATGCCCCCTGAATGCCAGCTCCTGATGGCCAAGCAAGGAAGTCACATCAATTAGACGGTTTAGGAAGGCCCTGTTTTTTTTTACTGTTTCATTATGTTTTGCCACCTGAATGCGAAGACCTTCATTGATTGCATGTTCAACCCTGACCCTGCCCAGACAACTTAATCTTGCACATGAACTCACATGTTCTTTGCACTTTTCATGCCTTTTGTATGCCCTGTCAAAGTTACCCAGATCCCCAAAACCCACGTTTGACCAAACACATCCCATTCCCTGAGAAGGTTTCGTCAAGAGGCATGGCCAACAGTACATTTTCTTTGTCACAGCACTTTCAGTCAGCCAGTTCACCTTGTCATACCAGGAGAGCTGAAAAGACCTGTTATTTTTTCCTGATTTTTATACCAGATCAGTCTTGGGCGTTGGTCTGCCCTGCCGTTTAATTCTAAGTCTCTCCTCGTAAGGAAGACTACTAAATGGTTTTGCCAAAAGCAGGTCAACAATATTAGCACCGTCTGCCATTATGCACAGCTTGCTAGCTGGCTAGTTTCCTTTTCCACTAGCTACTTTAATTATATGAACGAACTAACTTTACAATGCTGAAACAAGGAGCAAAGTCAAGAACGCTATAATATTTTTTTTTATTATTTAAAGAATGATTTGTACAAACAAAAATGGTTTATATCACCAGCAAACAATACAGAGTGCAGCAGTTTGTAGTACGACTTCACCTGCAAATCCGCATGGGACTGGACTCGAATTTCTGTAGTGCTGATGTATACTTAAGACATGCTGTCAATCAAAAAAGAGGTTCCGCCTTTTAAACAGCTCCTCCAATCATCATGCAGCAGCCCAGCGTCCTGGTCCACCCTTTGCTCCATTCACTCCCAGAGAAGCTGTGCTTCCCTGGAAGTGATGATTTTGGTGCATTTATCCAATTACCATCCAGCTTTTCTGCAGTGAAAAAAGCTCCTCTGTGCTTGCCCATAGAGCTCCAGTGAAGCTGGGCTTCAGGAGGGTTTAACGCGCTGTGCTGCACGGAAATGTATGACAAGAAAATCGCGCCAAATGATCTACAATAAATACCTGATTCTGAACGAGCTAGTCATGAAGTTGAACGCATTCTAGCTCACTTTTATTAAAACCAATATAAATACGACAGTGCATATATGAGCATTTATTTTCTGACATAGAAGAGGAAGCAGAGCTTCCCTTGTAGTCTTAGAGCAGTCACCACTGCTCACAGCCATTAGCACACTGCATCTGTCCCATACTACAACTTTCTTTTCACGAACGGTAGGATGTGTTCTTACGACTAGTAGGTCTTCTATGAAATAGCAGGAGCTGCATAATGAAATTGGTCAATTAAATGTGTAGAAGCATAAATTATTTAAAAGCCTTTTAAAGCCATGCAATGTTATTTATCACTCAAACGTTTTTAAACTTTTACTTCCAGGTGTTGGATTCTCAGGAGACTACTCTGAATATTTTGGACTTCAGTCTGATGAAGATTCTATACTTTATCTCATGCTGGCAAACAATATGCTTCATACATTGTATCCAGATTGCATTACAATTGCAGAGGTGAGAAAATGTCTTCTTCCTGTGTTTTCTTGTTATTATTAAGATTCATACAGTATTTAAAGATGTAGCTGTGCATATACAGTCATATGAAAAAGTTTGGGAACTCCTCACAGCCTGCATAATAATTTACTCTACTTCCAACAAAAAAGATAACAGTGGTATGTCTTTCATTTCCTAGGAACATTTGAGTACTTGGGTGTTTTCCGAACAAAGATTTTTAGTGAAGCAGTATTTAGATGTATGAAATTATATTAAATGTGAAAAACTGGCTGTGCGAAAATGTGGGTCCCCTTGTAATTTTTGCTGGTGCGAGGTGTGTCCGATCACGAGAAAAGGTATTTAAGGTGGTCAATTGCAAGTTGTGCTTCCCTCTGACTCTCCTCTGAAGAGTGATAGCATAGGATCCTCAAAGCAACTCTCAAAAGATCTGACAACAAAGATTGTTCAGTATCATGGTTTAGGGGAAGGCTACAAAAAGCTATCTCAGAGGTTTAAACTGCCAGTTTCAACTGTAAGGATTGTAATCAGGAAATGGAAGGCCACAGGCACAGTTGCTGTTAAACCCTGGTCTTGCAGGCCAAGAAAAATACAGGAGCAGCATATGCGCAGGATTGTGTGAATGGTTACAGACAACCCACAGATCACCTCCAAAGACCTGCAAGAACATCTTGCTGCAGATGTTGTATCTGTACATTATTCTACAATTCAACACAATTTGCACAAAAAACATCTGTATGGCAGGATGATGAGAAAGAAGCCCTTTCTGCACTCATGCCACAAACAGAGTCGCTTGTTGTATGCAAATGCTCATTTAGACAAGACAGATTCATTTTGGAAAAAAATGCCTTGGACTGACGAGACAAAAATTGAATTATTTGGTCATAACAAAAAACACTTTGCATGGCGGAAGAAGAACACCGCATTCCAAGAAAAACACCTGCTACCTACTGTCAAATTTGGTGGAGGTTCCATCATGCTGTGGGGCTGTGTGGCTAGTTCAGGGACTGGGGCCCTTGTTAAAGTCGAGGGTCGGATGAATTCAACCCAATATCAACAAATTCTTCAGGATAATGTTCAAGCATCAGTCACAAAGTTGAAGTTACACAGGGACTGGATATTCCAACAAGACAATGACCCAAAACACAGTTCGAAATCTACAAAGGCATTCATGCAGAGGGAGAAGTACAGTGTTCTGGAATGGCTGTCACAGTCCCGTCACTTGAATATTATCGAAAATCTATGGGATGATTTGAAGCAGGCTGTCCATGCGTGGCAGCCATCAAATTTAACTGGGTTAAATTTAACCAAAACACACAGAGTTTATAAAGCATAGCCGTACACACTTGAAATTAAAGTGGAGCGTAAAGCATAAATCAGGGACCAAATTGATTCTGCAGTCACCACAATGGACAATGTATATGCTGCTGACAGTATTTTAGATCTCTGCCTTTTAAAAATACATGCACTTCATCACTCACAATTTAAAATATTATATTGTAACTATAGCTCTTATGCTTCCTTTTGTGTTTATATCTTGCAGCTTCTTTGGAAAGGTTTTCGTTTTGTAGTCTAGACTAGCCTGCATCTTGAAAGCAATGTTCAAATAGCTAATAATATCTAAAATGAGGTGTCAGAGCATAGACTACTCTGAGTGAAAACGCTAGCAAGAGATGTGACACAAACAGAGCAAACTATACTTCAGAATTAATTTACTGGCTTTGAATATTGTTTTGTTCTGGTGTCAAGTTTGTTTTTCTATTTTAACATGGTCATGCTTTATAACAGCATTTTGTTTTGGCTTCTTGTTTGGTTTTGCCTTGTTAAAGTGGAGAAATAGAAAAGAATAATCAGGTGCAACATTTATGTTAATCACCCTGACAGTTTATCTGCTTTCTCATTAAAAGAATATGATTTAAAGTGTATGGCTCTTGTTATATTTTTTTAATACAATATTGTCCTTGTCATATTGAACCTTTCAGTTTGGATTTGTCTCACTCTTGCCTGTCACTAAAATGTCATTTTACCAGACCTATACTCTTTTTTTTTTTTTTTCTGGGAGTGGTGAACCTGTATGGTGGCTCAATGTAAAATATTCAAACTTGTCTGGGCTACATGGTTTGCCTAACCACCAGGTACTCACCAACAAACTTCATTCTTAGCTTGGTCCCATTTTGTGGATCCCAGTGTCCTCATTCTAGTTTGGCTCTTTTTGATTTGGTTGAGCATTTCATGAAGGTTGTTAATAGATTTACTTTGTCTTGGTGGTCCCCTTAGACCCGTTTGCTTTAAGCATAGAGTCAAATTTCTGTGGGAGTAAATGTGTAGCATCCAATTCTGGTTTCAAAAACTATATATACTGTAGTAATGTTGCAACTGAGATGTTTAGGCTGTTACATTGTCTCTTGCATTTGAAAGGACTGACTTGCTTACCACAGAACTGCTAAGAATGGGAAAGGTACACTAGGCTTTGTTGATGAAGGAAAGCATAAACTAGGATACATTGCTGCATTTTATTTCAGTTATTTAAGATAGATACTGCTGTCTCATATAGAAGACCTGCTTTTGTACATTTATGTTTATTTTCAGTTCTCCTCACTAACTGATGTGGCAGGGTTAAACAATAAAAAAAATCCAGAATACCTTCCATTGCAGATTTCATGTAATTTTTAGGAGTGTGATAATGCTGGAATCAAATTCTGCTAAGCACTAATTGGTCTTGTCCATTGTGAGAGATGGGTGTCTAGGATAGAACTTCGCTGGTAGCAGTGTTATTTTAGTTAGTCAACCTAAGAGGATTTAATTACAAGTATTTACAAGCATGAGCAGCAGACCAGGGGTTCAGAAAGAGAAGGAAAAGGCACATAAGGCTTCATCAAACTTTAAATTGGGCCCAAGTTCAAGTTCACGGCTTGCCAGAGACTGACTTGGAAGAGACAGGCAAAGAAGCGGATCTGTCAGGACCTCACGCTGTAGCACCAGCTCCAATTGAGTGCAAAAGTGGGGAGAAAACTGCTAGTGAGGTGGGCAGTGAGAATTTGTCGATCTCAGGTAGATTATCGTAACTAAGAATGGCCTCTCTATCCCAGCTATTAACTACTACCAACACCCCAAGTGAATCAACAGCAACAACTCCAATTGGACTTGAAACTCCATCATTGGAATGCAGAGGAGGAGGAAACAAACTGCCTCAGCTGAAGGTAATGATTACTGCACTTGAGGGAATATAAATGATATAAAGTGTGACATAAAGGAGGATATACACAACAAAAATGACAGGCTGCTTCAGGATATAAAAGACCAGGAGGTATTTTTATGTAATAACTTTGCTGAAATCTTAAAACAAAAACTAGAAAGAAATGATGAAAAAATACAGAAAAATAAGAGTAAGTTTGAGAATAAAAATAAGTTTACTTGGTGCTGAGGTGGATGAAATTAAGTAAATGTTTACAACTCGTATTGAAGAAGTTGAACAACTGACATCCACTGCTGACAAAAAGCAACTACTGTAGAATCTGAATAAAAAGTGCTCAATGATAAACTAGCTGTGCTGAAAGATAGATATAGAAAGGAACAACATCAGAATCAATGGTCTCCCTGAAAAGCATGAAAGTCCAAGCCCAGTAAAATTCATAGGTGAACTATTCTCTAAAATAATTGGAGAGGACTTTGACTTGGGCACTGAGATCTCAGCAGCTTACTGCATACGTGGATTGAATTCCTCAGAACCAAGAAGCCTGATTGTTTGATCCAACAAATTACAGGTTAAAGAAAATTTTATAGAAAGATATTATATTTAAAAATAACCACATTCATATTTTCCCAGATTTATCCCCTTCAACAACTGCTAAATGAGCCACATTCTACACCATTAAACAGTGCTTATGCAAAGACAAAATCAGATGCAGCTTCTTGTTTCCTAATTAATTGAAAGTGATTTTTAATGACCAATTATACATCGTCAGTTCTCCTAAAGAAGCAGAAAAAGAGCTAAAAACACTGATCCCGATGGTGGTGAGGTGTCATATCATGTCCTGGTAATGCTAAAAAGATTCTGCTTGCAACTCAATCTATTTGTAATCCATCATTTGCTGTAACTATACATTCTATTTCCTTTTTTACCACTTTTTTATTTTAAATCTCAATTTTTAAATTTCTTTTTTTAAATATGTATATTTTGATAATCACTAAGTAACTAGTTTTTTTTTTGTTTTTTTGTTTACAGTGTTACTATTATTATTTTTTTTCCTTTTTCTTTTCACCTATGGAGACAGTTTAACATCATACAGTAGGCTTATTGAATCTGAACTGCATTATCTTAAGTTACTTCAATTTCCAAAGGGACTACTTAACATCATAACCTAGGTCTATTGCATCTGGACTGTACTATCATAAGATATCTTAGTTTTAACCCTCTCTAAACCACAGCTGGGTGTTTGTTTTGTTTTAGAAGTTCTCTGTCTCATGGCATGTCAGAAGACTGGGATTTTGTGAAGTGTGGTCTAGCCTCACATGGGAAAGGTTGGGGGATAGATAGAGAGCAACTTACTTCTTATTTATTCTTTTCACTCTATAAGTGAAAACATGATAATAGGCTTCATTGCCACAATATTGTGGCAGAAGTGCTGTCAAATAGGGCCCTGTAAAAGTCCATGTGCCCCCTGATGGTGGCCCTGCTGGAAACCAAGGGGGCTGTCCTCTGTCAGCCTGGGGTAGATACTGTTCTGAAAATACTCTCGCCCCAGGTCCTTCCATACTCTGGGTGTCCTGGCCGGCTGTTCTCTACAAAATATATAAGACCCACTAACTTCCGTACCAGCAGTCCTCAATGCACTAGAAGAATCTCAAAAGATACCTGGATTCAAAATTAATTTGAATAAAAGTGTGCTTTTAACAGTGATCTCTAGCAAACAATATCAGACTGTACACCTTCCCATTTATTTTATGAGACCAGTTCAAATACCTAGGGATAAAAAAGTAAATATAAGGATCATTTTCAACAAAGTTTTGCTGTCTGCATGGAAAAAAATTCAACAACATGTAAACAGATGGTCTACCCTCCATTTCACATTAGAAGGTAGAATCAATACTGTCAAGATGAACCTTCTTCACAAGCTTCTATTTCAATTTCAGACCACCCCCATATACATTAACAAATCATTCTTTAAGAAATTAGATTCAATTATAACCTAATTTATTTGGATTCTGAAACATCCACGCATCCAAAGGGCAACTGTACAACAACCTAATGCAGAATGTGACATGGCAATAGCTAACTTTCAGTTTTATTACTGGGCAGCAAATATACAAGCTATAAAGACCTGGGCATTGACAGAAATTTATGAGTATACATAAGCGTGGTCTGCAATTGAAATAATATCTTGTTTTACTTCTTTATATGTTCTACTGTGTTCCCCAGTAAATACAAATTATCTTCAATATACTGATAATATAATTGTCCATTACTTACTCAGAATGTGGAACCAATGCAGGGAGCACTTTTAGACAGAAAAGCTGTTGTTGCACCGTTTGTTGCACCGTTACATGGTAATCACCTTTTTCTACCCTCTCAAATCTACACGGTATTTAATGTTTGAAAAATGTACACGATTGAAACACTTAGAGATTTGTATATACTCGTAAATAATGTCTTTGCATCTTATGAACAACTAGCAAAATACCCGCGCTTCGCAGCGGCGAAGTACTGCCTTAAAATTTTTATTAAGAAGAAAATTAAACCTTTTGAGTTTCATGGTTTGTTTCAATTATGTTAGTATTTGCAGAACTTGTTGTGTTGAAGTGACATTCGGCATCTGTCAAGCGTTGTAAGCATACAAAGGGTTTCATCGATAACTTCGCATCCAGCTTTTGAGAATTTAAACATTCATAAATATCAAAGTGTCCATTACTCAAATCGTCACCTGTGAATCTAAGATGTTTAAGAGGCATTGCCGGTTGTCGAAAGGTGTAAAATATTTGGCCATTTCGGTACACTTGAAAGCGACAACCGAACAATTCAGCGGCAGCCATCAACTCACATGCAGAACCATAGGTGAAGGGCTTAAGCATTTCACTCTTATAGTGCTCCTGTGTAGTATAATTATCTCCTGTACCGTCATCAGTCCACACCTTGAACCTGTCCCAGTCATTCAATACATAAGACACAATGTTCCTCCGGATATCAAGAGTGAGCCTGATATGGCTGTGCAATATGTAACACAGAGAATGGAAAAGGCAGGTGCCATCTCCTGGCATGGAAACCACTTGGTAAGTGACAGTTCTTTGATCGATGGTGATCACCTCGATAGACATGTTAATGGGGGTACGGTTGGAACGATAAAGGAAATGGGTACCTGAACAATGTAAACTAAGTCTAAAATACCTATACAATAACTATAATCGTAATAAACGAACAATAAAACAGTGGAGAAGCCGTGGATTAAACAAAAAAGCTGCAGTTATCAGCAGGGAGATGTGAATACCGTGGCGAAGCAAGGAAGGGAATGAAGAGACCGGAGCGACGGATGGCCTTATTTAGGCAGGCAGCCAACAACGTGGGAGGCATGGGGATGGTGGACCCAACGCCGCCTCACACGGCGACCGAGCTGCAGGCTATATTACGTATATATTTACATAAGTAGGATTCAGTTAGCTTTGGGAACCCGCGTACCAAATTTCTTGAAGATGGACCCATAGGTAACAAAGACCGTTGGAAAGTTCAATATGGCGGCCGACAGTGGCGTCATACCATTGAAATAAGTACGTACATCGGTTTCGGTTAGCGCAGGGAAGCCGCCTACCAAATTTCGTGAAGATGGGGCCATAAATAAGAAAGTTCAACATGGCGGAAGTTGTCGACCGTTATCGACCGTTATGACCGTTACGTGTAGAATTTCGAAATGAAACCTGCTTAACTTTTGTAAGTAAGCTGTAAGGAATAAGCCTGCCAAATTTCAGTCTTCTACCTACACGGGAAGTTGGAGAATTAGTGATGAGTGAGTGAGTGAGTCAGTCAGTCAGTGAGGGAGTGAGTGAGTCAGTGAGGGCTTTGCCTTTTATTAGTATAGATTACGCTTTAAATTTAACTTCCCATCAACACAATTTTTCCACTACTTTCAAATCAGAAACTTTGCTGAAAGGAACCTGCCCAAGTTTGCTGACTTCCTACCCATTCCTGTTCTACAGGTAATACTGATTAGTCTTAACATCACTGAAAACGAGTGGAAGGCAGCCATGCATAGAATACATTCCAGCTCCATATGCGCAAAGTATTCAGTCATCCAACTTAAAATCTCTTATCAAGCACATTTATGTTGTTTAAAATTATCCAAAATGTACCCAGGCCTAGATTCAACAAGTGAACATTGCAATTTAGCTCCAGCCTCACTGCGCCACATGTTGTGGGTGTGCACCAAATTAACATAATTCTAGACAAAAATCTTTGAATGCCTATTAGACAGCCTTGATGTCATAGTCACTCATAAACCATTAACAGTTGTGTTTGGTGTACTCCCGGATGAGCTTAAAGTGGAGAAGGACAAAATGATTGTAATTGCTTATGACACACTACTAGCACATAGACTGATCTTGCTCAACCGGAAGAATCCCAGTCCAGTCAGTGGGTAACTGAAGTTCTATACTATTTGAGATCGGGGAAAAAAAAGTAAATTCTCACTTAGATGATCTGTTCAAAATTCTTGTAAAATATGGCAAGATCTAATTGATCAAATGTTAGAATAAGCGTTTAAAAGGGGGGGAGAAATTCTCCTCTCTGCTTATGTTGTATTCTCGCCTCTATTTTTTTGAGTGGGGTTTGAATTATGGTTTGTATTATGGTTTTCTTCAAATAATATCCATAAAATTTAATTTTAAAAATTCTGCTAACCTGAAAACTAGGAAACTTAGTGTAATGCCTTTAAATTAAAAATATTTTAATGGTTTTTTTTTTTTACTTGCAGAATGTAATTTTATCTAGTCATCATTTAATTACCATATATGTTATAAGTAGTGAAAATAACATATCTATTAAAATTTTTTATTTTTGTTAACTGGATTATTTAACTTATAAGGCCTGGAATTAACTGGGTTAGCCAAACCTTGTATCACAAACATCTTTTAACACAACTTTCTTTTGAATTACTTATGCTACATAAACTTAATGCAAATGCAGACTTAAGAGCACATGATACACAATTGGTTAAATAAAAAGTTTGATATTTTTTTAAGTTGAAAATATTTCTTTGCAAACATAGTGTGTATGATTTTTCCATACAAAATTGTGTTCTAAAGTTAAACATTTTCTATTAATCTTAAAAAATCCATAGTCAGTCCTTGCATTTTGCACTGATCCTTATGGTACATGAGGCATAAAGCATAGCAACTTACTGTACGTCCATTTATCAAGCCAAGAAAGTTGTCTAGTATTGATTCTCCTCTTGCAATTACATACACAATTATAAGATAGCTTATACATGTAATTATTGAACAAAAAAAAATGACATTCTGCCATTTGAAAAGTAGACCACATGTGCTGTGCGCGCTACATCAGAGCTCTCTTTTTCCACAGTAGCCTTTCATCTCCCCTGAAGTGTGTTTTAACCTCAAAAAACAAAATCACAATAAACTCTTCAGGCCACAAGGCTGGATTTACTTCCATATTTATGTTACAACTTACACAAGTGAATAGAAAGTGTATCCTTACATCAAGAAAAATAGTACCAGGAATATATAATAAAATGACTACTTCAGGATATCTTTTGTTGTCACAAACATACTTTGGAAACACAGAAGGCATGTTTTCTTTTATTGGAAGTCAAAGATGACATATTCAGTATATGCTGTATCTTCTGTGAAGCCTCATCACCTATAGGGTTCATTGTAAAATGCCAGGACTGGTGTGGAAGAAATTTAATGGGCACCCCCTACTGGGTGTCCTGTATAGGCAATAAATGCAGGCAGGAGAAAGCATCAATCATTATTCTTTTTTCTAAATCATGCAAAAGGCAACATAGCATATCTTATTAGCAAATTTTACAAAGGAAAAGATCATCCTCTGTGCTATATTTATTCAATTCATTGATTAGATCACAATTCCAAGGAATTAATTACTTAATCAGAAAACTTTTAACATGATTGGTTACACCCAGTTGCTAATGGGGCATGACAAACATTGATACCTTAAATAACCACAATTAACCCAGTCCACTTGGTTGATTGATAGTCCTGTCACTTTAGGAGTATGTGACTTTTTAAATGCGACCCTGAGATTTTGCTCCTTTTCCTTATTCTCAAGGTTTGTTAGACAATGGTCTAATTTTTTATAATCCAGCTGAGTACATCAACAAGAAATATTACAATACAACAATGACTATGCCTTACATATGACCTTCCCTTTAGCTTTTATATATTTTTGCTATTAAGTCACTTAAATACCTTTATCATAGTGAATAATAAAATAAAAGCTTCAGCCTTTAAGCAATAGCTCAGAAGATAAAATATGAAACTCGAGCACAAACTCAGCAGATAATAAATTTGGGCTTCTTTTAACAATTACATGTTGACCTGCTAGGTGCAATTCGAGCCAGTGTGCAAATTCAATTCTTACACTGGCTATGTATTTTTTTTTTAATTTATAGAATACTTTTAACTTTAAAACACAATTTTTTATAGCAAATACATACATATATACCATGTTTGTGAAGGGATAACCTCAACTTGAAAAATACTGAACTTACCCTTTAATATCTCAGTACAATTAAAGAACCATTAGAATCATTGTTAAACACTTTGAAATGATTGGATAGACACAGAAAGAGGTTTGGGGGCAGCCGTCCGTATACTTGAATTAGGCTGCCAAAATTGAAAGGTTGGTTCCATAGAACAGATCTCAACAGACTTCATTCCAACAATAGAACAATTATAATAGGCAAAGATGACGGTTTTAAAGCCGGGCAAGGGAAGTGATGTTATCAGGGCAGGAACCAGAAATGATGTAATCAGGCCCGGAGCCGTAAGTGACATCCTCAACTCCAGGAGAAATTTCCCGTGGTTGGTCTGCCGATGAAAAAGAGGGAGCATTAGTGCACCTTGCCACCCCCTGGTCTGGCATAGAATTATCCCTTTGTGAGCCCTTCGGCTGCCTCCCATGCGCATGTGTGTGACAACACTCAGGCTGTAAGTAGTGTTTAAGTACAGATGCATCATACAGAGATATTTTTTCAACAGAAGCCTTTCAAAGGTATTTAGACAAAGTTTCAAGAACATATCAGTATTTTTTGATGTTTCAGTTGTCATGCAGACCAGGCATGGGCTGGCGTACCAGCCGTGGTGACTAAATGTTTTTTTACGCGACTGGGTGGCCAGTTCAACAGAAGAACAGGGGGAGATTAATCACATGGACTGTTTGCTCCTCTGATACAATAAGTGGCAGTCTTCATGGACTATGATGCTGCCTGGATACCTACAGAGCAGGCTGGAAATTGCATTCTCATGAGACTCCCCAGTTGTATCCCATGGATGCTGGGAGAGAGAGCTGCAAAAACAAACCGTCCCTACTTTAAAGAACTTGTGCCTGACCTGGAAGCTCTTACTGGATGCAATGTGGCAGCACCAGAAGTACTCCTGGGTCTGGCATTAAAGAAGCAGAAAAAAAAGGAGACACTGAGAAGATGAAGTGCACCATATCTTTAAAAATCTGAAATAAAATAATTTGAAAGCAAGAAAGAAGTGTGTTAATATTAATAAACATGGAATGGATGCTTTATCTATACATTAAATGTATGCATTGTTCTCTTTTTCATTCATTTAAAGTACAAGTGTAACAAATTTCAGCTGGTGGTTGCAGTAATTCCTTATACCAGTTACACATAGTGTGCACCTGATCCCTAAGTGCCATGTTAAAATGAGAACCATCATCCGCCAGCCTAGCTCAGATAGATTTTTTATGTGGGGGCAGTAATATCGGCTCTGCAGTATATTTTTATCAGATTTGTTACACTTGAAGAGCTAAACTACCTGTGTATGATATATAGTTTCTTGCCTCTAATTCCACAGACACATCTGCCATACATTCTAAATGAATACACTCCAGTGCTTTGAAATAATTCACATGTGAGTGAAAACAAAATGTTTGTAGAAAAGTTGCTGATCTGCTGTGATGAAGATCCAGGAAGACACTAACGCTGTTTTTTCAGCTAAAACCATTGGTCATATGCAGTGAAACAGAAATCGGTGTTCTGCCTAGCTTCCTCTGTAACAGATGTAAAATACAGCATCTTATTATATTAAATAAATAACATATTCTTGCTTTGCATTGTAAAGTTGTCTGATTCTTTGTCTGTTCTTTTGTAGTGACTGCCTTGGTTTAAATGATCAAAACAGTTGACTCTAAATATTACCACATCAGAAAGTTTACCAATAATAGAAGGATATTCAGCCACTTTATCTTGTTTGATTATTTAGTGTTTTTTTTTTATTCTTCTAATGACCTAATCCAGTTATTTTTTAAGCTTATAGTAACAGTGTGTCTCCTTTGGTAAAATTACCTTGGGCACAGTTTTTCTCCAGACTCCTGGCATTCTCATTTTAAATACTAATATGGTCCATTTATGCTGCTTTTGAATTATTCTTATAATTTTATAATAAAACTAAAATTTGTTTTAGAATCTCTTTGTTATGGCCAATGTCTCCCACCCCATTTTACTTCAAAGTCTAATCTTGTTATATAAGTGTAAAATTTTGAGTCCAACTCAATTATTTAATTACAGAATCTGTTTTTCCCCATTATTATAAAGTTGCAGGGTGCTGCAGCCTATCCCTTTACCTCTAAGCTCATGCCAAGTAAACATTTCTGAACAGGATGTCAGCGGACTAAAGGATATACAGTACTAATGAAAATACCCACAAAAAGGCCAGTGTAGAGTCACTACCTGCCCTGATGCTTATCAGTCTGGAATGTGGGAGGAAACTGTGGCACCTAATAAAATCTTAGGGAGTGGGTTCATGTTCAAATTCAGGTCACTGAGGTTTAAAGTACACATTCAATTGAACAGTTTTGCTGTTTCTCAACATTTAAATAGTTGTACTTTCTTCCCTTTTTTAGCAAATATCCTTATTACTAATTCAATGACAAAGTGGTTATTTGATCAAATCTGCAACAATACAGTATTAGCTCTGGAGCAAAAGGAATAGGGACGTGCTGCTCTCACCATAACTTAAACCACATACAAGTAAGTGGAACATGAGGAGAATTTTGCCTATAATGACAAGCATGAAACGTCAAAATTACATGATCTATGTGGAGTTCTGTACTTGAATTTATTTGCCCCTGATGTTGTCATCAGGTCTCAGCCACTTTAAAGGGTTTATAAAGAGTAAATGATCAAAACAGGCTGTGGAAGTCTGCCATTCAGCAGCATGATGTTAGTTTAGACAAACCACCTTGAGTTTGAAGTGAATTAAAAAAAAAATTACTAACATGCAAAATACTTTTTAGCAATTTTTGTGGTGTTGTAGCTATGAAAAAACCAAATGACAAAATCAAAACGGCATACAATACAATATATTCAACACTAGTTAAAAACAATGTGCATAATTTTTACCGTGTATTTGTTCTAAATAACAAATGCCAAAACCTGTCCATTTACATCTATGCACCATATGTTTTTCATGTTTTATACTCAAATTAGTGAGGAGGAATTGTGGAATCAAGGGAAACTGAAAGATGGATCAAATATTTGACTGATCTTGGTGACTGCTTTAGAAAAGCAATCCCTGAAATATCATATAATTGCTGTCTAATGTTTGCCTAATGGTTGCTCCTTGCCTAGACTAATGTGTATTAACCATGGATGTGTTATAAAGGCCAGTAAAGACAGCTTCTCTGATAATTTAGGAGTTCAGTAATTTCAATATTTCACCCTTCAGGGCAAGGTAGTTCCTTACCATGGATGTTATAGAATTTTTTCATGAATACACTAACTGAATCAGTAAAGGTGCTGAGACATGACACTCTTTTGGGGGAATGAAAAAGATAACGGTACTGCTTGCTTTAAATTTATAACTCTGAACAATCTGGTTACATCCCAATAATTTTTCATGTTTCATTTACGTGCTCTTACCATGTGAAACTCTGATAGAGAATTGAGGGTAGGACCCATATTCCTAACTATGAAACCTGGAACTCTCATAAAAGACTAGAGAAATTTGCCTCAGGGGTTCCGAAACCATGTGCATTTCAATGGTGTAAGGGATGCCCCTGGGAGGTGATGGGCTTTCTGATTTTATTAATACTGATTTTTAAACTGTTTTTAACATACTGTCTACCTCTCACTGAGCACAGTGGGGTTCCGGAAGGAACTTGCACAGATGTGTCTGAAAACATTTTTATTTAACACTAGAATAAAAAAAATATGAGAAAATCAACTTGTTATATACTTCTTGATCTTTTGGGGTAAAGATTTGAAGTTATCTTACAGCATTAACCCCAAAGGAAGAATCTTTATTGACCACAGAAGCTTTGGTATTTATGAAGGAATAGTTCTCCCTGCCCCAGTGGCCCTTCTTTATCTATATTCAATACCCAACTGACAATCGCAACCAAGTCAGAAAGCGTATCCTTCTCGAGGGTGATGTCTTCAGCAAAAGGGATAACAAAAAAAAATAATCAAAGAGAGAGAGGGGGAGAGAATACAATATTTCTCTAGGCTTTCAGATGTTTTGTCGTATGATAAAGTGTGTTCCTTTACCTTGCCAGTTTTACTGTGTTCATCATCATCTGTCTTACTCTACTATGTATCTCTTTTTTTTATTAACTACAGATTGTTAATAATGTCTGTAAAGCTTGCTGTAATTTTAAATAGAAGTAAGTGGCAGGAAGTGGTTGAATTGATTTTAAAAGTACAATATTAATATTTAAATTCCACATTATATATGTACCACACCATGTTCTCAAGTAATTTTTATTTTCAGGTTTATGATTTCCTATACATTTGAAATGTTTAGATAAAGATAGTGGTACATTATAAAACATGAAAGTGTTAATGACTACAGGTAAGTATTATATCTACAAAAACTACCAAATGACTCATTACATAAAGCACATAAAAAATAACATGCATCACATAAAAAGTAAGAAAGTAACAAAAAATTTTTAAACATAAAAAATAAGCACACAATTCAGAGAGAATACATTCATTTTTATTACACAGCAACAACATTTATTTTTATAGCACACACTCATACAAGACATGTAGCTTTACAAGAAGCTAATGACAAAATGGCACAAAGAAAACAATAAATAAGAAATAAATATGAATGAGTAATAAGTGAAATATCAAAAACAGTAAATAAGTAAGAATCAATACACACTTAAGAAATGTAAAAATACAAGTAATAGATAAATTTCTTAATTATGAAAGTGTTTGCAAGTCTCTTATGATTAAAGTGATAGGTCGATGCTACAGCCATTAGGTCCACATGCTGGGGCAATATTATAGCTTGCATCCTCAACAATCAGGGGTTGATTCTTTACACTGTTTATGAAACACAGACTGTAATATGTAATTTATTTAGCAGCACATCTTAAAACAGATGTATAGTATTTCCTTAACATTTCTTGCACATTAAACTAAAACCATCTTACATCTGCTCGCACATGGCTGCTGGAGTAATAACTGACCACAGAGCAGTGATCTTTACTTTGCTTACAGAGAAGTACTTTAATTGCTGTATAGCTCACTGTGAGTTAAGTCACAATGGTCTTTAGTTTTTTGAGGTTCTCTGTCAGTACTACATCTGGATGTTGCTCTGCAGTATCCAGCATGGGGCAAGGGATAGTGTTGGGAATGAAAAATGTAATGGTGGCCTAGTCATAGCATTGCTAAGTACAGTCAGGTCCATATGTATTTGTCATATTTTGGCTCTGTATGCCACCACAGTGGACTTAAAATAAAGCAGTCATTATGTGATTGAAGTGTATACTTTCAGCTTTAATTTAAGGGGTTTACCCAAAATATTGGATGAGCTGTTTAGGAATGGCAGCCATTTTTACACATGGTTCCCCTATTTTCAGGGGCTCAAAAGTATTTGGACATTTGACTGACAAGCTGTTCCATAGCCAGGTGGGAGCAGTTTCATTATTTCATTAACTTTTAAGCAGGTAAAGGTTCTCGAATTGATTCCAAATGTGGAATTTGCATTTGGAAGCTGTCAATATGAACTTTCAATATGAGGTCCAAAGAGTTGTCCATGCAAGTAAAAACAGTCCATCATTAGGATGAGAAGACAAAACATACCCTTTAGAGAGAGAGGAGTGGTCAAGTCTCAGGTCAGCCATCTGGCAAATTCTTAAAAAGAAGGAACACACTGGTGAACTCAGCAACACTAGAAGGCCTGGACAATCACAGAAGACAACTATGCTGGATGATTGCAAAATTCTTTCCTTGGTGAAGAAGAACCCCTCCTCAACATTTAGCCAAACCATGAACACTTTCCAGTAGGTAAGCCTATCATTGCTAAAGTCTACAATCAAGAGAAGGCTTCATGAAAGTAAAGACAGAGGGTTTACCACAAGATGCAAACCACTGGTTCAAGCATAGAAAGAACACTTTTTTTTTTTTTGGATAAAGGAAACTAAGATCAGTATTTACCAGAATGTTAGAAAGAAAAGAGTATGGAAAAAAGAAGAAATGGCCCATGATCTAATGAATACCACATCATCTGTGAAACATAGTGGAGGCAGATTTATGGCATGATCATGCATGGCTGCAAATGGAATTCAGTCAATAGTGTTTATTGATGATATCAATAGTAGCAGGCAGTAGTGGCAGGATGATTTCTGAAGTGTATAGGGCTGTGCTATCAACTCAGATTCAGGCAAATGTGCAAAACTGATAGGACTATGCTTCATGGTACAAGTGGACAGTGAATCAAAACATACTGTACTGTGAAAGCAAATCAAGTGTTTTTTAAGGGAAAGAAGTGGATCGGACATGCATTTCATTTGCTGAAGGCCAAGCTGATGGCAGAAAGTCTAACAGACAAGCAGCAACTGAAGACCGCTGCAGTAAAGGCCTGGCAAAGCATCAGTAGGGTGTAAACCCAACACTTGGAGATGGTTCCAGACTTCAGGCAGTTATTGATTGTAAAGTATTTTGAACCAGGTGTTGAAAATGATCATTATATTCATGATTATGCTAGTTTGTCTAAATACTTTTGAACCCCTGATGTTAGGGGAGCTATGTATGAAAACTACTGTTTTTTCTGAACAGCTCATACAATATTTTTGTTAAACTCTCCAAGTACTTTTTGTATTTGAGTGTATCTGGCCTTTTCAAAACAAGAATCACTGTAGTACGGGTAATGAGGACACCATCATTTTGTAATGTTTTTAACACAACTAGATGCCGTTTGGATGCCTAAGAATACAGAACTGTTAGCCTGGTGAGGACCTGGCAGTCTGCTAGTCTGGTTTCTCCTGTAACCTGAAGGGATAGACACAGTACCATTTTGATGTTCTTTCTAGTTTCGTCAATTTTATTTGTAACTCTTGATCTAATCAGTAGTCAGACTGACCCATTTAATGAACTTAACCTATTAGAACATCTTAAAGTCAACTGGTTCTGGAACTAGAGAAGAGGGACAAGAGCAAGGAGAGCAGCTCTTTTCTAGTGGTAGAAATAGAAAAGTTTACTTTGCTGATGATTGGTATCCCCATGCTCTACGCGACATTGTGTAGAGATCATATTTTCCTTACAAGATTGCCTTCATCACTACACTTTTTTCCCCATTTTCATTAGAATTAAAAGTTGGATTTTATATTGACACACAGGCTCCCTTTCTTTACTTTATCATATACGAAGTATAGGGAAAGTATTGTAATCATCCAACCATTGGATTTTTTACAACATTTATTTATATAGCACATTTTCATACAAATAATGTAGCTCAAAGTGCTTTACATGATGAAGAAAACAAGACAAAGTAAGAATTAAAATAAGACAACACTAATTAACATAGAATGAGAGTAAGGTTCGATTGTCAGGGAGGACAGAAAAAACAAAAAAAAAAAAAACTCCAGACGGCTGGAGAGAAAAAATTAAATCTGCAGGGGTTCCAGACCATGAGACCACCCAGCCCCCTCTGGGCATTCTACCTAACATAAATGAAACAGTCTTCTTTGTATTTAGGGTTCTCATGGAAGGACTTGATGATGATGGTCATGTAGACTTCTGGCTTTTAATCCATCAATGTAGGAACATCATGGTGCTTTGATTATGTGGTGGTGGCGCAGGTCGCCACCACATGAAACCGGGAAAAGAAACAGAAGAGAGATTAGGGGATTTAGACCTCCATTATCCGAAAATGCCATTTTTGGAATTATGTCTGTGTGTGTGTGTGTGTGTCGGTCTGTCTGTCACTCTGTCTGTCTCTCTGTGTGTATGTAAACACGATAACCTGAGTATGCTTTCACTTAGGTCAACCAAATTTTGCATACAATTATTAGGTACAAAACGTAGATTTCTATTAACTTTTGGGCTATTTCCGTTAACCAGAAGTGATACTTTACCTTTTATTCATGCAGGTGCAGAGTCTGATTTTTTTCAACCTTACTTTTATAATTATTGTTCAATATATTTTCAATTTGATTTGATTTACTGTTGATGGTTCTTTAATGTACATAATATAAAAATATAATCATTGTCTTGCGGTTTATTCTTCAAATATCCATCCCCATATCTGAGTATACAAGAAAGTCTAGGGGAGACCACTCCTGATTTTTTTAGATGCATTAGTAAATAGAATTTGCAGACACTGGCCCCAGTTGCAATATACTGTACTTTAGGTGACACATTAGGAAAATTTAGTGAATGATTAAATAGTCTCATGTTAATACACGGAAAATGAAAAACATTAAGAACACCATTTGAAAGCAAGGGTTTTGAACTAATCACATAATTTAAATAAAAGAGCAGAAGAGTCGGAAGTATGGCAGCATGCACTTTGCATTCTAAGAAAAGTGTCCTGAGCTAGAATTGATTCATTTTAATAGATAAAAATCGCAGCAAACTAGCTGTTGTCACAAGCTCATCACACTATTAAGCATTAGGAAAAGGAGTATAAGAGAAAGTTGGTTTCTTCATGAAAAATAAAGTTACATTTACTGTTGACCAATTAAGGTTCTTTTTTAACATTAAATTAACTTTAGCTTCTGTATTTTGCCTAACATGCATTAATGTTGTCTTAACATTAACATATCCTTTTTAAATTTATTTAATTATACCTTTTACATTTATAAATAATTAGATATTATAAGAATATATTATAGTTTAAACTACAGGCCAAAAGTAAGAAAAGAATGTCTTAGCCATAAGGTCAATCCATTTCCTCAGACCTAAATCCTCTTAAGACCCCACCAGATCTGGAGTAAACACAAGCAGATACAAGGAGAAAATTCACTAAAATGTAAGCATGATATGTTAATAGTTAAGTGATATTGGTAATAATCTATTAATAATAATATATATTAATAACTTAGTGTAAGATTTTCCAGCTTGATATTTTTGGCAAAGCAGATGCACCAGAGGCTATAAAAGACAGAAAACCAAAGCAAATGTTTGGTTTCATGGTTTAGTTTTTGATAAATTGATAAGAAAATTGCAAAGGGGTCTGTGTCTTTAAATGCACTAGTTGACAGATCTGAAAGAGGAGGAAAGAAACAGTGTTTGTTCAGTTTGTTTACAATGTCACAAGAACATGTATGGGAATAAAATCAGGGAGAAATGAATATCCTAATTTGATTAGTAGTAATCCAGAATAACCCGTGTTTACAGCTTAATATTATCTAGTTCAGTTAATCTAGTTTAGGTACCAATGAGGTTTCAAGGCAGGAAACAATAACGGACAGAACCCCAGTGTATCATAGAGTCCACTAACAAATATGTCTTCATTCCTAAGCCCGTTTACACATACACAAGTCCAGTTTAAATTTGCCAATCAACCTAAATTCATGTTGGAGGAAAATTAAAAAGATAGATGGATAGATAGATAGATACTTAATTAATAAAATACTTGGTGATAAGCTCATGTGAAGATGAAGAGAACATTCGAACTCCAGATGCACCTGAACACAGGATGCTGGATCTGTGAGGCCTCAGCACTCTCACTGGGCTGCACTGGAGTTTACTAATTAGGCCTCACATGGTTTAATCAAAGCACTGGCACTGTCCATTCCCATTCTAGATGTGCAGTTTTCTAATGAGAAAGAGACAATCAGTCAGTCTTTAATTAGTTAACAGACTATACCATCACAAAGCAACCCTAAATTACAAAACAAAATATATTGTGCTAGATAAATTATACAGTAAATAAACAAACATTAATGAGTTTAAGGTTTAAATATAAACTGGGAGCTAATTGACAGTATAAGTTGAGGATACATTTGAATACATTAGTATATTTGATACAAAAGGAATTAATTGGAGAATACATGTGTACATATTGTTTAAAAAATGCAAAACCAGAAAAAATATTTCAACACAAACAATAATTAATGTTTAGAGGTACCTATACGTCTTCATAATCTATGGACCTTGAGGACAAGATGCCTATACATATAAATGAGAAAACAAATTTAACATCAAATTGTGGCAAAAATCGGGCTTTTTAGGTGTTATATACAGAACACCTTTCATTATTTTTGCATAAAGTGTATTTAATCGTAGGACTTAGGAGAAGTACATATTTTTTTTTTTCCTAAAAAAACTAATTTTAGGATCCATATAGTGTTTCATTATCAAACTTTCTCATTAGATTTTTTTTTTTTTTTGTAATGTGCTTGTTATACTATGCTCACGCCAACTGCAAATTCAGCTTTTTTCCTACCTACAGCTTATGGGTAAGCTAGTATTTTTAGAGAGCTGTGCTAGCAACAAAAACACAGAGATAACAAGCTTACTTAGAATTTACATACTCCCCTGGTGCCCTTGTTAGGAACAAAGATTTCCATAAGTACACCATATTAATAAAAGTTGGCAGTGAATGTACGAGGTATTTTTGAGCAGTTACCTTAGTTCATTATGCACTTCATTTGGACTGGGAAAAGCTACAATACATTAAGGACCTTCGGTTCCTTAATAATCTCACCTGAGTTGGAGAGAATACCAGAATACTTCATGCTTTTTGATGCCTTTTGAAAAAAAGATTAATTATTCACATATAATGGAATTCCTTTTGATATTGTACTAATTCATTATTTTTAGAAGATATGACAGATATTAGTATTTTATGGTCCCCTGAAAACATTGGTTTACTTTGGAGCCATTATATTTTACTTTCAGAAGTCTTTTTTGCTGCTGTAATTGGTAGTTTTTGTAGACCTTTGTGTTAGAGGCAGATTTTTTTCTTTTCTGAATGTGTGCTTTTAAATTAACACACAATTCTAAAAGCAAAGTTCCCGTTATAGTTGAATATTGAGAATACTGCATATAATGGGCAGCTGCTGAATACAATACAGGATCATGTGGTATTTTTAGGATAGTAATGTGGGTTTATAAGGTAGACATGGAAAGTTGTCAAAACCTTAAATAACTGCAGCAGTAATCATACAACACAAAATGCAAGTAATCTTTCATTTTGAGTTTGTAAAGTGTACCTAACTACTCAAACTGTATTATTTTCCATATTTAACATCTCATAGCAGAAATATTCATCAGCAAATTAATAGCTTTTTCACAAAATGTCTAAAGATCTGAAAAATAAATAACTTCTCAGTAACGTTTTAAAATGTTTTGTGAACATAGTCAGTTTTACCAAACTGCTATATCATATCATTTTTTACATTAGAATTTCTTTGGCCAATTTTACAGTTTTATGTGTTTGTACTTGTTTTATTTTATGCCTGTGGTATTAATGCTGCAAAAACACATACACTCAAAGAAAGGAAATCTCTTTTCCAATATGCATTGATTTTTCCATATATCTACTGCTTTAGTATATTCATTAAAAGTAAAATTTTAGCATTTTGAAGTGTGATAAGAAAAAAGAACATTTAAAATATATTGATACATTTTAACATTGTCTAGTAGTAAGCACATTTCCTGGTTACACTTTTGTTGTAGCTGTATCCCATGTTTTGGATTTGTCATCTGTGCATAAAATGTGTTTTAGGAACACTTATATAGTTTTGATTACAGTTAAGTAAACTGATAAAGTCTGTGAGCAGTGCAAACAAAAAATAACCGTTGAACCCACAGATGAAACAAACCCAGAAACATTGATTTTAAAATCTTGTTGTTTGTTTTTAAAGCCTTGCATAGTCTCGTTCCAAAATATATCTGTGACCTCCTTCACCCAAATGTGGCACCAAGAGGACTGAGGTCACCTGGACACCTTCTCCTTGTAGTTCCAAGTTCTTGGCTGAAGTCTAGGGGACACAGAGCTTTCTCAGTTGTTGCTCCTAGGCTTTGGAATGACTTAACTCTGCACATCAGGTCTTCATCCTCGATCGAGGTTTTTAAAAGTCGGCTTAAGACCTACTTGTTTTCTTCTGCCTTTCACTATGTATAATGGGATTGTGGTGGATGTTAATCTGCTTCTGCATGATTGTATTATGTTTATTTTAATGCTTTTTTTTGTACAGCACTTTGGCGCAACCTCTGTTGTTTTAAATGTGCGTTTATAAATAAAATAGTCTAATCTAATCTAATTGTGACAAGCAATAGCAGTTCATAATTTTCAGACTAGAAGATATAAACAAGAAAAGAAATGGAGATATCCTCAAATGTAATCTGTGGGGTATTGCTGTACGTCTAGCTATAAAGATCCTTAGTTCTGGTTTTTTTTCTGTTTTAGATGCTCTGTTTCCCCATAGCATGTAGATTGTAATTGAGAATCCCGGTTTGCATAGAGATGTCATGTTTTCTTGACACATTGAAATTATAGTCTATCTCAAAGTTTTTTCTTAAGAAAAGTGTTTATTTTAGAACTGTTTATTTTGCCTCAGGTAGTGAATTTTAGTATCATAATAAATATGTGCTGAAATATATAAAGATGTTTTAGAATATCTGAAACATAAAGCTTTATAGAGGTCAGTTGTCTTTATAATTGAATAAATAAAAATTGAATGAGTTAAATTGTGAGGTCAAGCAAACAGAAAAGTCTGCAGTGCCTTTGCCAAAGAAACTTGTGTTTGATTATTTGATAGCTGTGAATTGTCATGGTGCGAGTGAAGAATGAGTATCCTTCCCCACCAGCACCAAATAAAGTCCAGTCTACATTACTCTAAATTTGATTAAGCAGGTTTGACAGCAAATCGATGATTCTGCTATAGAATCTATACGAGTGTGTCTCGCTCTTTTCACATAGTGTATAACTCAATGAGAGCTGTTCAGTATTAACTTGATTAACTTATTAACTTATGAACTTATTAACTTAAGTGGCATATGTATTTCATGAATAACTTATCATATGTTAAAAAAAAAACTATAGTTATGAGAAAAATGTTGTGAACCTTTAGGAAATTAAAATAACGGTCTATGAACATTTGACTAAACAAAGGGAATACACACAAAAATTTTACATTTAACCATTTGTCCACCATTCACCTCATTTCCCTCTCAAATTATGCCACTCTAGCAGTGTTTGGAGTCATTGTCATGCTGCATGACCCCTGCTACCTTTGAGCTTCTGATTGCTGAAGGGTGTCCTCATCTGAAGAATTTTCTGATACTACTTTTAATTGTGTCAACAATAAATTCCTGGAAGCTCTCTGGGCCATGAGGCAGCATTGCAGCTCTGCATTATACTGTATTACTGTCTTCACATGCTTGTGATCTTTAGCAAACTTTTTTTTTGGGGTTGGTGAGGTGTAGTGGTTTTGATAAATGGTAACATATCATGAACAACTTTCATATTCAGCATTTGTCTTACTGTACGCTCAGATAATCAATACTATAAATTGCAAGAGATGCCCATATTCTCTTAGGTGTCATCCTGTCTTTCACTCTTTTGGGCATTGTAAGGAGCACTCTTGGAATAATCTTTTCAGATTGTCATCTCCCCAAATGTACTAAATATCTTTCATCTTTTCAGTATCTGCCCAACTAAAATATTTTTATAATTCTATCCAGGGTCCACTGGAATCTGTCTTGATCAGTCCATTATGTGCATCAATAGCCTTTTGTTATGAAAAGCAGGAAAACAAACTTATGATTTTTTTCTTGTAATGCAGGGCACCTCAGGTCCATCCCTGATTGCCATCTTCTTTATTGGAATACCTGATTGGCTACTCTATTTCCATTAACATATTTTTTTATACTTCAGCTCGTATTCCTAAACAGTACACACAATTAAGATATAACAATGAACAGTTTTGTGTGGGTTATTGGTTTAGTCAGACTTTTTTTTTATCAATTATTTTTACTCAGATGAACTTCCTGTTACCTTTTATGAGCCATTCATGAAAGAATCTGTAAAATTTTAAAAGAACATTTTTCTCACAAATAAAAGAGTGTGTTAAAAGTAATAATTACAGTATGGTATATTTGAAAATGGACTAGTCACAGAACCTTTTGGATATGGCTTTAATTAGGGAAAATTTACCTTTGAGTTTTTTTGCATTTTCAACAACAACTTGTATGAGCCATGGCTGCCACAGATAAATGAAAATAGTACATAAGAGAAGGAAAGATAATTAAGTAGTCTAAAACTGAAAACATATTATTACTTTGTAGTCCTTCCAATATGTTTACTATTTTCCCACAGTATTCAGCTGTACCAAAGCAAACTGTACACCTTGCAAAATGGTGCACTGTTTTAGTACACAGTATTACTTTTCCCATTATGACTTAATAAATTGTTTATTTATTTAGGGTATTCATTTCTCAACACTCAAAGCTTAGGTGTTTTATCTACTTTTATGTTCAACTTTGTACTCCATATAGAGTTAAAATAAAAGCTATTGAGTTATCTTAATCGTGAATCTGTTTCTTTAATTAATGATATATAGCTAGCTGGAATATGTAACACAGTGATGCTGTGTCGCTTTATAGTTGGAGAGACCAGAGTTTGCTACTCAGTGTGGGTTACATTACTATATGGAGTTTTCATGTCCCCCATTCATATTCTTGGATTTCCACACGTGCAGTAGTTTTATGTGCCAAAGATATGCAACAATATTAATATTAATTGAAAACTTAACTGGCCCAGTGAGAGTAATTTAAGGTGTACAACAGACACCCATCGGGGGATTATACCAAGATGAGCTTTAATGCCCCCCAATCCTAAAATGAAAATTTGTATTTAAAACAGAAAGCTGATTTTAAACATTCAAGTTGTAAGGTACAGTCAGGGCCGATCCTGGGTAGACGGCCGCCTTTGTGCGAATGTGGTTTCGCCGCCCTACGTACCTATTTTCTATTATGATATGACGGATATTACTATTACATGTACTACTTCAAACAGGATTAAGATGGTGTTAGGGTTAGAGTCGGGATGTATAAATAAAATTTAATTTCAAACGATTAGTTTTTATAAAAACTAAATAAAGAATCACAAAAATAAAAAAATCACATACATACATTAATTTATTAGTTAAACATCAAAGAATGATTCTCCTAGCTTTAACAGTAGCAAATTCATCTATTATGTTTGAATGATCCAGTTTTTCACAAATTTCAGATTCTATAGACAGAAGCGCAACATCACTCAATCGTTGTTGGCCCGCTTTCACGTTTTGTCTTTCTCTCGGACATTATACAAAATAGGCAGAATAAAGGGCTAATTCAAATATAATAATAATTTTGTAATAATCTTGGGCCTAATTCACACAAGTGACATATACACAATACACACTAATGTCATGTCAGTGTGCATTGGGCAATAAGTAAACATGTAAAAGTTTGTAATTTTTCTGAAATATTTCATTAACACTTTGAGCCCCACGTGCGCCACCGATGGTCATTTTAAATGTAAAAATACATTGCCGGTGAAAACGTGGGCTCAAAATGTTAAAAAAATCTGTACATACTTTCTCAATGAAACAGCATATCATAATCATAACGTACGTTTGTGTAGAACCACGAGTCCTGAGCCTTTGTGTAGTCCAAACAAATAGAATCAAACCAAACCAAACCAGCCTAGATTAGAAAGCCGGCTTATTTAATCGTTCTAAGCGACAGGCAGCTCTGCACACAGTGACAGTCAATTCAGAGATCGCCGCAGCCCCGCTGTCTTTTGCCGCTTCTCTTTACTCGCAATCCCGTTGAGGAACGTACGCGTCTCACATGAAATCTATCGCCTTCGCGACGCAACTATGAAACATGCAAGTTGAACGTTGACTAAGGGACTACACACATTTAGAGTTTTGGTCGAGCGTGTCGTAAACACATGGTAAGCAATGGAACCGTTCAGACAGAGCGTGCGATGAGCCGGCGACCATGAAAGGCTTTTGCGCCCGCTCGCGCGAGCAAATTGCTATGTATGTGGAGTCCCTAATGGGCATCAACGCATCGACTACAATACACGCTACACGCAACTTTGTCAAACTTTGCTCACTGCAAACGCCGCCGCTGCTATAGTCGTCGGCCGCTCTCAGACTTTAAAATTCAAAGGCGGACAGCCGCCGGTCGCAGCGTCGCCGGCTGCTGCACGTCTCCTCAACGGCCGCCTTTGAGTTTGGCCGCCCACGTGCGGGGCACGTTTTTGCCCGTCGCCAGGATCGGCCCTGGGTACAGTCAGTGAAGCTGTGCTTGAGAGAAAAAGAACGATTGGCATATTTTTTTAATTTCGTTATTAAAAATAACTTTTTGTGAATCAAGTATATACCTGACAATCTATGCATCACAACTTTCTCGACAACATTGTGTTCAAAGCAGGAGTTAGTTCATAAAAGGACTCATTTACGCACATACCAACACACACATAAACACACACAAACTTTACCAATTTAGAGCTGCCAGGTAACCTAACATGAAAATCTTGGGACTATTGTAGGAAAATCCCAATAAATATAAAATGCATATAAGTAACAACCAGGCATGAGATTGATACTTTAGGACACTGGATCTGTAAAACAGCAGCACTAACTGCTGTGCAACCATGCTGCCCCTAACACACTATATTTATTCAGTTTTTTGTGTTTTGCGCATTTCTACTTACATTTCTAGAGCACTATATATGTTTACAGATGTTAATTTTCTTAATTATTTTCTGAATCTTTTAATTTTAATACATGGCAGTATGGACATATATGCAGAATGAGAAATTAAAGCTGGCATATAAAAAACCTTAGCACTATAATAAACTTGTCCCAATGTTTATTATTTTCAGCTTCTGTTTACAACAGCATTTTGGCTTTAGGCTTAAAAAAAGCATATTTGGCTAAAAAGGAAAATTTTGCCTATCTTTATTGATGAAACAAACAACAAACTGTAAAAAGTAAACTTAGCTCATTTTAGACTCAAAACTGAAACAGAAATTGATTTTCAGTTGTTGAAGCGGAATAATTAGTTTGAGTATGAATTTTAAGAAACTTAAAATGCAAAAAACTAGCTGCAGTTTTTCAAACTATTCTTATAGTTTATGAATAAAACTGTAATATTAAATAGCTGTTAGCAGTCCAGCACTGTGGTGGTTGCAATGGGTGGAATTGTACCCGGGCCATGATCTATTAGGGCCTGTCGGTGTGTTTTCTCCCCAAATGACAATGAATATGTAGTGTAAATAACCTTTACATTGTATGTGGGTTTGATTTTTTTTCCAATAGCCATATTATTTATTTAAAAATAAAACTCAGTGTTCTGCCTGAAAAGCACTAATGTGAGTTTTTTTTTTATTTTTAAATTGTTCATTTTAGGCACATTCAGTCCAAACTAGGTAACCACTATTGGTTAATACATCATTGTGTGTCCTGTGCTCTTGTAAGACTGAAAAATAGATAGCCTTACTTTGCAGTTACAATATGCTTGTTTAGTGTACAGCACTTGGTGAAGTTGATGCAAAAATATAAGTCAGGAAGTGAGAAGCACACAGAGCAAAAGATAGAACTAGCCTTTTCTACCAAGTAGTAATTAGCAATGGATAATATTTATTCCAATATTTACTAGGAAAAAAGAATTGTTGAAAATCAAAAGTGGACAAACGATATACATTTTGTATGGAGGAATTCCTTTAAAATTACTGACATAATTTTGTTAACTTTCTTATGTCTGTATGATGAGGGTTTTTAGGCTAACTCCTTTTTAAATATTTAACATTAGTCCATTCTGTTTCAAAAGACATCAGTATACTGTAATACGGAATAAACAAAGTAAATTTAATCTTATAAATGATCTATATTTGATCTGCTTACCTGCCAACCATTTATATTATGTCAGTTGTTTTTTTTATGTTTGTCATATATTATTTAATAAGTTCCTGCCGTGAAACTCACAAACACACAGCATTAGAGGTGGTTTTTAGCTAACAGTTAAAAAAAAAAAATGAATCTAAGTTCAGTAACATTAAGTTGTGTATACTGACCAGGAAGTGCCATTCCATAGTTCTGTTCTATGAAAGGAGACTTGGTGTGATGTGTTCCATCAGTGCAGACTCTCACACATGAAATCTGAGATGAGCACTTTCCCTTTCAAAAGACAATTCCCGTCATAGAATATTCATAGAATATCACAATTGTTCCAGCTAAAAATTCTCACCATAGCATCAGTCTTAAGGCAGTACATAAACTGTATGTACTCATCAAATTTTGCAGTGGGAAGCGATGATTACAAACATACATATTGTCACAGTGAATAACAAAATTTAGTCTCTTTTGATGGCTTGGGTCCATTTTCTCATCTATGCTTCATCAGTCCTGAAGCTGTGAAAAATAAGGTATGGTTGTTTTTGTTTTGAATTTGAATACCAAGGGACACCACAAAAGCTCTTGCTTTGTGATTCCACCATTGTTTTAGATAATTAGAAGAGAGTTTACCTGTCACAGCTTCTCCTAGAAATAAAAGTTGTGTAAGTGTGAAAAGATCTTATTAGTAAACACACAAAAGAGTTTGTGGTTCCTGGCTCAAGGTTTCCCATGTAACAGTAGCAGGTACTACTGACTGCCAAAGTTAGTTGGCAGATGGTAAGGGTAGCAACCACCTAGCCAGTAAATCCACTAGACTGGCTCATCATGACGTAGATGCAACTGAGGCTGAAGTTATGAAAACTTGGCTTCCTAAAATTGAGGTAGTAGGAAAAATTCTAATATGAATGATTGATTTTTTTGTACCTTTGACCAGACTTAATAATGGACATAATTAGGACAGATATTGTGAAAAGCAAACACTTGCAAATCAAAGATTTTACAATCCCTAAAACTGATGGTTATCTTTTAACAACGGCTAATTATTTTCAAAAGGTAAGCTGTCCCATTGTGCCTAGACCTTGGTTCATTCCAGGTCTGAATAATTTTTTTTTCCAATTTATTTGGGATGTAAAAGGTGGTTCTTTACTCAGTGTTTTTCTAAAAGAATGACTATTCATGGTGTAAGTCAGGGGTTCTCAAACTCGGTCCTGGGGGCCCACTGTGGCTGCAGGTTTTTGTTCCAACCAGCCTCTGTTTTTAATTGGACTCCTGTTGTTTCCCAGATTCCCTGTTTTGGGAACAATATACAAATTAGAAAACTAAGTTTGTTAAAAAAAAAAAAGTATTAGAATGTACTAAGCAGTTATATGTATTTTTTTCTTTTTAACAGTATTTTCATGTTGATTGTCATTCTACTTTTCTAGGTGTTCTAATTGTTTAATTAATCCGTTATTTAATACTTTGTGGGGCTAACGCTAAAGTAGTTGCAGCCTTTCACGATTGAGTGTTGTTTGTTTGGGTTTCTGCTCTGCTTGTTTTTAATTGTCATTATTAAGATTCAATGAAGGGAGCAAACTGCACAGAGAAAGGGCGAAATGTAATAAAAAGAGAGTTAAGCATTTAAATCCATAGCAAAAACAGAAATATTTCCAAGTTTCTTATGAATGTAAAAATCATGCTGCTGTGCTTTTCTGAATGTAGAATAAAAGATAAATAATACCAGCTAATTAAATGAGATCAGAGTTATCAGGTGTTGTCACTGATTAGGAATCTGGTTGCAACAAAAACCTGCAGCCACAGTGGGCCCCCATGACCGAGTTTAAGAACCCCTGGTGTAAGTTAAGGTCATGTTGTTTCTTTTTAATACCATATTAAGTATCAAGTTCAATATATTATCACATAATACAGTAAATACCTCGGCTCATTACCTCGTCAGACAGCAACTCCTTTCCTAAAGCCCGAGCAAATGTTGAAAATGTTGAAATGGCACCAGGTCACCAGCGTCCTTTGTAATTGTAGAATGCCTGACTTACCTCTAGGCAAAGATATACAAGTCCATCGTCCAACCAGTTGCCCTTTCTGGTATGGAGTTTTGGCCGTCGCCAACCAAGCATGAGCAAATACTGCATGTTGTGGAAATGCGGCTGCTACAACGGAGCCTGTGCCTGATCTGGCTGGATCATGTAGTAAATGAAGACTTACGAAGAATGAAGGGAGTGGCACCAATCATGGCAAAAATGCAAGAAGCGCACATGTGGTGGTATGATCACTTAATGCAGAGCTATGACCAGACGGTGGCCAATAAAGCCACTTGGTGGGAAAAGACCATGTCAAAGACTGAAGAAGTGATGGCTGGATCAGTTGAACAAGGACATTAAACAAGCCAACACCACACCTGAAGATGACATGGACAGGAAGAAGTGGAGAATGATATGCCGAAAAGTAGACCCAGCATCAACACAAGATAAACTTTATGAAGAAGAGGAAGATATACAGTAAACATTTTCTATTGTGCCATAAGTATAATGGTGTATTGGTGGGCAAAGTTGGTTGGGGACTTTTATGAGTACTTGCACCCAGGCCCAAGTTTGGGTAGCACTGGCACTGACTGTTGACAATTCTGCAGTATATTCTTAAGTAGAAGAATTGTTTAAAGGAAAAAAATCATTCTTATGAACAATATTTATAGCTGCCAAGAAAGACCAAAAAAAAATGATGTATTCAAAGTGTCTGTCGTATATAGCCAGGACCAGGCAGGAATGAACCCTTTGTGGGGTTCTGATCAGTTATATGCCAAAGTCATACACATCCACCCGCATTTATACAAGCCAGCTTTAAAGTGCTGATTAATCTATGAGGTACATCTTTGGTATGTAGAAGGAAAACTGGGGTACTCAGTAAGCACCAGAACGTGGCTATGGCGAGAACGTGCAAACACAACAAGTTACCAGGAAAGAATTCAAATTTTTACTCCTGGTACATTGATGCAGTAGAGCTAACCATTGCACCACCATGTTGTCATTTTTAATTTAGGGGCTATAATTATTATATATGTATATTTTTTAAAGCTTTAATTAACTTGAACAAAAAATAACACACAAAAATATCTCTTACTGCTTTGAATGGAATAATTTTGACTTCTGTTTATAACATTTTAATTTGTTGCTATTAATTAACATTTTGTGTAAAGAAAATTTCCTTCGACGACATAGTAATACAAAGAGACAAATGCTTCTTTATTGTCTATCCATTAAAATCCAAATTTGATAAAAGGATATAAAGATGTAACTTACATTGCAAATTATCTATTTTTTGTTAAAAGTTTAAAGGTATTTTTCAGATATGCATTGTGTACTGTAATAAAATGATAAATTGTATCTATTATTTTTTGGTAGGCATAAGAAATCTGTTTCTGCATTCATGCTTCCGGCAGTTTCTTAGCTTATTTTTAGCTTTATTTTGTCTTTTTGAGAAGCTCCACGGAGAATAGGCTGCAGTGGCCAAACGAGCCAATTCTTTAATTTTTAAGGTAAATCTCTTGAGCTGCCTTTCTGATACTTCAGCGCTCAGATATGACAGTTAAAGCCCATTCTCATCCTCCAGTTTACGAAAATATGACACATTAGTTCAAATCAAGTGTTAGTTAAATCGTATTAGTCCCTTGCTGTACTGTAACTCTAGTCAACAAAACTTGAACTTGATAATGTTTACATCTATATTATATTTTTTGCTGAGAAGCACAAAATACTGCATATTTGTAACTTTACCTTTTATAGTACATATCATTTTTCATACCATAGCAAACCATTTTAACTGCCATCTGCAACATCATATAATATAAATGTAACTGGAAAAAGTTACGCATACATATTTTTAAAAAATGTGTCTGGATATGTAAAGTGTTCTTTTGCCAAAAGCTGAAAGTGAACTTTATTGAATGGTACTAAGGTGCTTGGCCAGTAAGATCAGTCAGATCATTTTTTATTTTTAATTTCAATAATAATGTATGCATTGTCAGTAATGTCTCTGGCCAGACCTTTAAACCTATACCTGGAAAAATCTTGATTATTGCTAAATTTACTAATCTAGTGCTGTGATGTTTTTCAGATTGGGTTACTGTGTAATCAATATATCTAGCTACAGAGTCTGTGAACTAAAACATAAATTGAGACATAAACATATATATTTAAGTTATAGCTTTACAAAGGCTAGTGTGGCTCTATGTAGTACATTTCTTGTACTGTACCAGTTACCATTAAAAACTTAACATAGTTGATTTAGGTCTTACTGTTCTGTCTATGTAATGTATTTCTCAAAATTTATCATAATAGTTACTTTAGGTGGTTACTGACCTTTGGGGAAGTGGCTCAATGAGTGAATCGCTGCTTGTCAGAAAATACTATTGAGTGTTTGTTACCAAGCAACTAAGATTGCTCCCTTACTTTGCTAAAGCAAAGAGCTGCTTTTCCTTTTAATTCACAAAAACATTAAACCACTGAGGAGTAATAAAACACAAATTCTCACTCTTTTTCCTTTTGTGTCTCCCATTGGACTGGTATATGTGATGTGAACATGGAAGAATTACTTTTTAATTGCAAAAAAGTTTTATTGAAATTTAAAGAAATCACTGAAGTGGGAAAATGGTGTGGCTTTAAGTTGATGTACACTGGATTATTCCAATAAAAGATTATATAATCTTGGTGGCACCTGTCCTAATGACATGAGAGGCAAGTGCACTTATGTTCCATTGGAAGTTTAAAGAAAAACCTCTCTCCATGCTGGGAATTTCAGGTATTATTAAGGAAAAAGGTTGAGTAACACTTCTAGTTTGGTAATTGCGATTCCCAATAAATACTTAGGTGTTGCTTTATCATTTTTACTCCCATAAGTCAAATCATTTTTGTTGGTACTTTAAAGCAATAAAACATTTAACAGCAGATTACAAGCATTATTAAAGTGGTTCATTTTTAAGATGGTTTCCTGTGATCCCCAAGAATCTGTAGATGAAATAGGGTGGTCTAAAGAGCAGCTTCACAGTAGTGTCATATTTATCATATGACTGGTAAAACAAAATGTCAGAAAAAAATAAAATATTGCTTTAATTGATTCAAAGTTCAAAGAAACAAGGGTGAATTATTTTCATGACAGAACTTAGTGGATGGACCTAAAGAAAACTGAATGGATGTTGATATAAAAAAAGAATATTTTTTTGTTGTTATTGTGCTTTGAAAAAACACAAAACATATTATTTAGATAAGTTTTAGAGGCATTATCTGTCAAAAGGAAAATTTTTTAAAAAGCTTTCTCTAGGGCTGTTAAATACTTTTGTAATAGAGAGACTAAAACAGAATATATTATTGCAAATGAAATCACAAAACTTTGATATGTTCAGGGGCTTAGGAATAATCCTTCTTGATTTGTAATCATATATTCTGTGAGGGTTTTTAATCATTTCTGCACATTACCTGTTTTGGGGCAGTGACAAGACCAGTTGGACTCCTGAAAGTCTTTTATTGGTGTACTTTCAAGTTTAAATTCATTTACTGTCTTTGTGTAAACATTACACTTATTTTCAGTAAACTTTGTCTGCCACAACTCTGCTCAAGTCTGGAATCTCTCCATGTATGTTTAGATTGATTTTCCCTAGCATTTTAATCCTTTACTTTGTGCTCTTAAGCACATTTTCCAACATTCTGAATACTGTGTTCTTTGATGTGCCCACAAAAAAAGTCCAGCACATGATTTATATTCAGCAGGGAGTGCATGATGCCTGGGAATGTGTTTTTAAAATTGTATCCATACTAAATCTACAATGTCCCTTCCCTGTATTTACAGTGGAATGTTCAAGACAATGAAAAATGGTGCTAAAGAATGTGTTATGCATTTTCAGTATTATAACTGCCAGGCCTACAGCAAGTGGTGTCAAAACCTTTTGTTCTCACTAATGACTCATCAGCTCACCATTAAGATAACGCATCCCTTCTTCCCTTCCCCCAAAATTATATTTTCTGACATATAGCTTTTTTTGTACATATTTTCAACTTAAAACATTAGCATGCATTTCCAATAAAAAAATAAAAAAAAACTTTCTGGATTGCAATGTACTGGGAACATAGAATAAAAAATGAAGCAAAAACTTTTTTTTTTTTAATTTAATTAAAACCTTTATATTTAGAACTATATTTGTGGATAAAAAAAACATTTGTACATGGAACCAGAACTGTTTCTGTGGGTGCAGCAACACCGCGCTAGTGCATGCTCCATGACCTGACCTGTAAATGGAAAATAGCATACATGCCTGTTACAAACAGTCCACATCAGCAGTCAGCACAGGTTTTTGCCATCTCTCTTGCGCAGCTTGCACACACAAAATTATTTTATTAAATTATCTTCCCGTCTGCCACTGCGTTGTTTTCCTGGAAGCAAAAGAGTCCCAAAAAGATATTTTCTAAAAGTCATGCTGCTGCTTGCAGTAAGCCCATTTTGCTATTGAGCACATTTCAGATACTAACACTTTTATTTGTAAATAGTTTCAAAAGTTATTTACAGAATATTTTTCATAGAGTATGTATGTAAACGGTAGACAGCATGATTGACTTTGTTGTGTATTGTGAGCAGCTTTTGTGTTACTTCATTCACTTTTGCTTTGTTGTGTGCATCTACACTTTCCATGTGTCTGCCTCCTTGACCATCTCTTGTGTTACCTTACAGAATGGGATGGCAGATCCTGTCTCTGTTTTTTTTGTGATGTAAAGTGATGTGAAAATATTGTCAGCAGCAATATTTCTCTCAATGCAAATGAAAGCCTCAAAGAGTCGCATCATCTCAGTTGCAGACAGTCTTTCCCTGGTAATTAATTGGGATCTATTTCCAAGTAGGGAATAGTGTTTTATATATATTTGTTACATCAGTCACTACCAAAATTTGATACTAGACTTGTTGGGTTTGCTTGAATAGTACTATATGGAAGGGCGTCAACATTTTATCAGGAAAAACTCCTCACCAGTGGTTACGCTCTGCTGTTGCTTAAAACACACAATGCAGTGCTACACAAAGTGTGCTAAGTGCCTGAAGTAAATGCAAAGCTGTACATATACCATGAGACACTCTTTAGGAAAAACAAAATTACATGATTTGAGTATGCAGCTACCTTGTATGTATACGATTCAGTGTGTGCACCAGAATTTTTTCCCCTAAACAGTGTCCTATTCATTGCCAAGTCCGTTGTTCCCTTAGCCCTTCCACCTTCAGCCATGCAATACTTTCAAATATGTGTCACCATCTTCATGTAGCACAAGCAAAGAAAACCGACAGTTAATTCTTGAATTTTCATACATTTTGAGCATACTCCTTGGAACACCTACACTGACTCATGCTAAACAAAATACTTTTTTCAAAGTAAAATTCTTTAAACAAAATCTATATAACATCTTTGCAAACTGGTCCAAATGAAGTATAAATACAAAACAAAGAAAAAACATTGCATAAGGATTCACACCCTTTTAATATGACACGCCTAAATCTTCAGTGATGCATCCAAATGGTTTTAGACATCATATAATTATTTAAATGGAGATCAGTTCTATCTAAAAGATCCAAATTGTGGGGAGTGTCGCAGGTGGCTGGGTGTGGTCACCAATCAGCCACCTACTTAAGGAGCCGCCGCCCTGTAATCAAGGCTGGAGTCGGGTGAGGAGTAAGACAAGGTTGTGGCAGAGGAGGCGAGGAGAGGCCCGTGTGTTTGTGTGTGAAGACAGTGGCTAGTGAGAGCCTGGACTTTGGGAAATGAACATTGGCCAGGGAAGCTGCCACCTAACGTCCCGGGGGAGGTATTGAGCTGTCCATGGTGGCTCCCCCGGAACATATGCAGCAGGGGCGTCCCGACCGGGCATGGGACCCGGCTCTCCGTCACAGGAGGCACTATTGTAACTTAACCAACACAGTAACTAAATAAGAACATGCCAAGCAACTCCAGGAAAAAGGTGACTGAAAAGTACAAATCAGGCGATGGAGACAAGAAAATATTCAAGTCACTGAGTATCCCTTAGAGTACAGTTAAATCAAGCATTAAGAAATGGAAAATGTATATTAAAGAGAAAAATGTTAATGTCAAAATTCCAATAAAAGAATGACAGAAAGTTTAGAAATGACATATTCTACAAAGCAGAAAACATAACTTACATAGAGTATTAAAAGATTTGAGTGAAGTACATAAAAGCACAATAAAAAGTATGTAATGCTGTCTGTAGATTGTCACATTGAGGGTGTTGGTTTAAAAAGGAGCACATATATAATGAAAAACACAGACACTAATATTTGAATAGTAACTTAATGTTTATTTACTGTATCCCACTAATTGTGAATATTCAGTTTATTCATATTGTTTCCAAATTTAAAAAAAAATCCAAAAATCCTTTAAGCCCAAACGATTTCAAATAAAGAACAAGAAACCTTTACTTTTATTGTTTTACACATTTATGTACTCATTCATTTGAATCAAATGGAATTAACTCTTTTCATAATCTTTTGTCATACCCTTTAAATCAATCTAACACTGTTCTACATTTAATTTAAAACTTAGTAGTAAAAAAATCAGCGCATGCTCCCAACCTCTCTCTCTAGTAGAAAGATTGCACTTAAATTAAGACGTTCAAACAGACTTTCACTTCTTAATTTGTTGTGTTGACTTCCTGTTAAGTTTAAATACTGTTTTTGACATATAAATCATAAATGGCTTAGCGTCCCTTTCCTATTTTTTTTACAGAGATGACTAATTCTTTAATCTAAGTGTCTGAGAATCAGAGCTTAATATTAACTGAAAGAATAAAGCTGGTCCACATAAAATGTCTGCATTTAAATCAATGCTGAGATTGCATTATTATAAATAACATATTCTTGCCACAGCAACTATTGAAGCTATTTTTATGAAGCAGCTTTTTAATTGTTGTTATCAAGTCTTTTAATTTTCATTGTATTCATTTTCTTGTGGTTTCACATTATTTCACTGTTGTTGTGATCATATCTCCCCTTATCTTAAAACTGGAACTGCTGAATGCATGTGCCATCAGCAGTGATACATTCAGCGTCAAGCCTTCGAGATATTCCTCTTTGATTAATAACATTTGTTACATAACAGATGCACTGCAGATTTCCAAACAGTTAGATAGTAAACTGTGACAAACTATTTATTTGTATAAAAATTAACTTTTTTGTGTGACAGCAAGCTTTGAACTATGAACCTGAGTATCCTGCAGTGGTGAAATGTAATCAAAGTTATAAAGTTATAAAAATGTTTATTAAAAAAATGACCAGAAGCACACATAAGGAATACTCATATAGTGAACAATAAATCCTAAACAATGCATGGACATCACTGATGCTACATTGATGGATCAGTCAGGGCCAACAAAATAGTTGTCACACTCTGCAAGCATTTTTTTGTCCATAGTTACTGCTACTGTAGTGTGTTTGGGTTAGCTGGCTTATACAAAAAGTTTCCCCTTAGAGACGTTATTGAAGAATAATAAAAGTGAGTGATATAGAGGATGTATATTATGTTGAACTAAACAAGATTGACGAAGACACAACAGCCATATCTGCTCTAACAATCCACACTCTTTGTGTTCATATGAAAAGAAGACTATCCCAAACTTCAACTGTGCTGCCTTTAAGAGTGCATATAAGCAAAGAACTTGTGAAATATTTACAGGAGGTTGAAGATAATGGAGGACAGACTTCACAAGTTATCAGAAATTAAAACAATGTATTTGCACCACTAGCACTCACTCTAGCTAGTTAGAATGGCATTTCTGTTAGAATGGCTAGGAATGTTGCTGCTACAGAGGGATCAGCAGTAAGGCCATGTAATATCCATTGTGGACGCTTGAGGTGCTATTGCCCCGTGAAACCCACCAGACAGATGTCTCAGACACACTTTTAAAACACCAAGAAGATTCTTTAATAATAATTCTTCAATAAAGTTCACAAAGTACCACACACTCCACAATTCTCAATAATAAATCAATACAATAATCAATAACCAATTCTCCACTCCAAGCTTTGTCACATTTCCTCCCAACTAGGCTCTCTCTGCTGGGTTTCCCACAGTCCTTTTAAAGTCCATGACCCGAAAGTAATCCTTCTCCGGGTCAAACACATTCTTTAAGTATCCCGGAAGTACTGCAGGTTTCCGTCCTCTTGACTCCGAAGTATTTCTGGGTTAGCATCATGGTAATAGTCCCCTGGTTCTTGGTGAGCTCCCCCTGGTGCCACCCACGGCACCCCACAGGGCTAAAGAGATGAACTCCATGTCCCATATTGCCCTGCGGGAATCCGAGGAACCATTTCCATCCAGGGGAGCTGCCACCTACTGTCCCGGGGGATGTAGTGCTCCGAAAAGGCTGGTTTCTTCATTTGAGGGACGTCCCAGCCAGGCTGAAACATCAGCCGTCCATCACACCATCCTTCACTTTAGGCTTCTTTAAAAGTTTAATTGGACTTTTGGTATGATTTAATTTTTATTCTTTATAGTATAATGTTTGAGCTAAACGTGCATTGTTTGTTTAAATAAAAAAATCACTCAGTTTGTTTAATTGGAAAAAGTACCCTACACTTAAACATTTTTATAGGGTACTGTTGGCAGTGAAATGGTTTAGACTGTTTAAATGATAAAAATTGTACGATCTTTAAGTAAAATGCACATATGTTTAAATTAAAAAAAAAAATTTAAAGCAACATTATTTTGTACTCCCCCAGATGACACTGACATAATTACCATTTATAATTTTTCTAAGTTGCTCAAATAAGAAAAAATTTCTATCTGCACACCCTACACTTAAAAAGTCTGGCTGGGTTATACATTTATGTTTATATGGTGTCATCAGAAAGTATTCAGACCCCTTCACTTTTTACACCATTTGTTATGCTGCAGTCTTTTTCTTCTTCTTTTTTTTAAACTTTTATTGAATTTAAAGTATATAACATTCCATACAATCAAGTCAAACTTAACAGAACTAAATTTAATTCAACCCCCATCCATGAGAAAGAGAGAAAGGCCAACAGTCAGAGTAAAACTTTTGAAAATATTTTTTAGTGCCCCAATATAAGTGCTTATTCTAAAATATTGATTACATCCTGCCAGGTTTTTAAAAAGTTTTGAACAGATCTTTTAAGTGAGAATTAGATTTTTTCCAATTTCAAATTATAAAATCAGTTACCAACTGAGTTAACAGAGGTGGATTAGGATTCTTCCAGTTGACCAAGATAAGGCTACATGCTGGTAGTGAAGTAACAATTACAGTTTGTTTGCCTTTCTCCACTTTAAGCCCATCTGGGAGTACGTCAAACACAGCTATGAATGGATTAGGAGTGATTGTGACATCAAGGTTGTCTGTCAGGCACTTAAAATTTTTTGTCCAAAATTATGTTAATTTTGTACATGTCCAAAACATGTGGCCTTTTGAAGCTGGAGCTTGACTGCAGTGTTTGCAAGTTGCCCTGGAAACATTCTGGACAATTTTAAACGAGACAGATGTAATCAATAATAATTTTTAAGTTGAATAATTGAGTGCTTTGCGAATATGGAGCTAGAGTTGATTCTGTGCATGGCTGCCTTGCATTCCTTTTCTGAAATGTTGAGTAAGAGATCCTTTTCCCTCTTTACTTTGGGATCTTTAAAAGGAAGGGACTTTAAAATGGTTTTATGTAATATAGAAATGCTGTCTGAGTCTTCAAAACTGATCAATATCTCTTTTGGAATAGAAATAGGGGGGAGGTGACCAAAATTGGGCAGATTTTGTTTAGTTGGTAATTTGGAGATGGTGGGAAAATTGTTTTGATGTTTGTTTTCTAAAAGAATTTTCATTCATTTTTTCACAAATCAAGCACCACTCAAGACTTTAGAATTTTTTGAAAATGTATTAAATAAACTGAAATGTCACATTGACATAAGTATTCAGTCTCTTTACTCAGTATCTTAATTGCAGCACCTTTGGCAGATATTATAGCCTAGAGTCTTCTTAGGTTTGTCATGACAAGCTTCACACACCAGGATGTGTAGATTTTCTGCAGATAATCTCAAGCTCTGTTAGGGTCTATCGAGGCTATCAAGTCGTCAACTAACTATTCCCAGGTCTCTCCAGAGATGTTTGATTGTATCCAAACTCTGGCATGGTCACTCAAAGCTGATCCTGTGTTGTCTTTGCTCTGTGCTTAGGGTCATCGCCCTGTTATAAATTGAATCTTCAGCCCAATCTGAGGTCCAGATGTTACTTTAAGGATATCTTTGTACTTTGCTCTGTTCAGGTTTCCCTAGTCTCCCAATCTATGCCACTGAAAAACAACCCTGCAGGATGATACTTTCACCACCATGCTTTACCACTAGGATGGTACTGTGTAGGCGAAAATCAGTGTCAGGTTTCCTTTAGATGTAACACTTAAAACTAAGGCTAAACAGTTTGATCTTGTTTTCATCAAATCCAAGAATCTTATTTCTTATAGTCTGAGAGTCCTTTAGGTGCATTTTTGCAAACTCCAGATTGTTTTTCATGTGTTGTCTGGCCACTTTGCCATAAAGCCCAGATTTGTGGAGTGTTGTAGTGGTGGTTGTCCTTCTGGAAGTTTCTTCCATCTCCACACAGACTCTCTGGAGCTTAGCCAGAGTGACTGTTAAGTTCTTGGTCATCTCACCTTCTGAGGAATTTCTCCCCCCAGTTGTTCAGTTTGTCTGAAAAGCCAGCTCTAGGAAGAGTCATGGTTGTTCCAAAATTATTTCATTTAAGAATTATGAAGGCAACTGTGTTGTTGGTAACTTCAATGCTAGCAGGATATTGTGTTGCCTTCCCCAGACCTGTGCCTGGACAGGCTCCTTATCACTGAGCTCAGCAGGCAGTTCCTTCACCCCATGTCCTGTTCTGCACTGATGCACATTTTCAACTTTATTACCTTATATAGACAGATGTGTGCCTTTCCTAATCATGGGCAATCAATTGAATTTACCACAGGTGGACACAAAATAAGGTGTGGAAACTCCTTAATGATGATCAATAGAATGGAATGCAACTGAGGCAAATTTCATGTGTCATAGCAAAGGATGTAAATACATATGTCAATATAAAATGTCAATTTTATTTTGAACAGATTTGCAATAAAAAAGCTCTGAAATTATGCTTCTGCCTTGTCTTTCTAGGGCACTGCGTATTGTTTGGTAAGGGAAAAAATGAATTTAAACAACTTTATCATAAGACTGTAACATAATAAAATGTGAATAAAGTGTAGGGGTCTGAATACTTTTTATGCAGATTTAATGGAGATTTTGTTTTTTGTTGTCTTATGTTAATTTTATGTTTTCATTTTAATTTTTGTGCTTTGAGTTTACTCTGCTGGGGTTTTAAGTGAAAGTGTGTACTATTCCAATAAATAAAATATAATTAAATTGTTGGTATTAAAGTGTATGCTGTAGACCTTATTCCTCTTTTCTTTGCACACTGTGATGGGGGAGTGAGGGAAATCAGACTGGTTCCAGTTCCCTCTAACTGCCACATCCTTCTGTCCATGCTCAATGAAGCAGTCAAATTATTAGAAAAACATGTATGAAAATATTTTACTGAAGATATTTTTTGTATCCCAATTGTATTTCCACCATTTTTTAGTTCACGTCTGAAACAGATTTTTTAACAGAAACAATAACAGAGCAGTTTTTTAAAGTGTCTTTTTCAGATTTAACTAACATCACTCACTCCCTTGTAGACAATGAAGACATATTTTTGGGAATTGCACACATCAAGTTAGTGAATGTTAACTGAGAAGAGAGTAAGGGAGAGTAAAGCAGCAGCTCATAGGCTAGACAGTAATATATGATATGCTTCGAAGATGTCCTACAAAGCTTTAAAGTGAATCAAGTATACATTTTAGTGTGCATTACACCTGTATACAGTAGATGGATTTTCTAAAGCACCAAGTGTTGCTGCTGTTTTCTGATGTTTTTGTAATGCTGTTTCTCCTGTTGCTTATTAATTTTTGCTTGTATGGTGCTACATTTCTGTGCATTCATAGGATTTTCTTCATGCTCTATATTTTTAAAGGAGCCTTCATCACTCTATACTAATATTTAACGTGCTATAATATAATAAAATCTGTCATATTGCATTAACCATCACGAAAGACTATAATTTTCTTAATGTTAATCTACACTTACATCACATTTTGCAGGCTTAGGCTCACGGTTTGTGCTGTTCATTTTTAATGAAATAAAGTTTTACTATAAGAAATGTTTAATTTCTTGCATTTAAAACTCTAATTAAGGGTTCAGAAATGTCTTGTAAATTGACATGCCTTTTCACCCATATCCCAGCTTGTTAATGTAATGTAATTTTCTAAAAATTAATTTTCTTCTTAGGATGTTTCTGGGATGCCAGCTCTTTGCCGCCCTATTTCAGAAGGAGGTGTTGGATTTGACTACCGCTTAGCCATGGCAGTTCCAGATAAGTGGATACAGGTGTGCTATGTGTTGTTTTTATTTTTAAATTCTAATTCATACTTTTGTAATATTTGAATTGTGTTCTCCTTTTTCTCCTTTAATTGTGTTATAGTATTTTCCAAATGTGAAATGTTTTTGCTTCAGCACCGTTTGACAATAGTGATGTCAGCTTTATTTTATTATGTACTAGCAAAATACCCACGCTTCGCAGTGGAGAAGAAGTGTGCTAAAGAAGTTATGAAAAAGAAAAGGAAACATTTTAAAAATAACGTAACATTTGCTTTATATTCGTCTGCATAAGCACAGTCCTTCACCAGCAATTATTTGATGTTAGCTCAGACCCAGCACTTAACTTAAAAGTTTCTGTCGCACTTTTGCTGAGTGTGTGCCAAACACTATTCTATCCCTGACCATCTCATCTTTGTTTGCATAAGCACAGTCCTTCACCAGCAATTTTAACTTAGTTACAAAGTGATCAAAAGTCTTGTTTATACCCTGCGTCCTCTCATTAAAGTTGTATCTCGCAAATGTCGTATTTGTCTTAAGCATGACAAACACCAGCAGCAGCGTGTCTATGAACTTCATTTAAAGTTAAGCTTTACACCTTGCTTTTTCTATTAATTTGCATAAGCACAGTCCTTCACCAGCAATTATTTAATGTTAGCTCAGACCAGGCACTTAAAAGTTTCTCTTGCACTTTTGCTGAGTTTGTGCCAAACACTATTCTATCCTTGACCATCTCATCTTCATTTGCATAAGCACAATCCTTCACCAGCAATTTTAACTCAGTTACAAAGTGATCAAAAGTCTCGTTTATACCCTGCGCCCTCACAGTAAACTTTTATCTCGCGAATATCGTATTCGTCTTAGGCATGACAAACGCCTGCAGCAGCGTGTCTATGAACTTAATTTAAAGTTAAGCTGCTTTCCTATTAATTTGCATAAGCACAGTCCTTCACCAGCAATTTTAATTCCATTATAAAGGGATCCAAAGTCTCGTTTATACCCCACGTCTTCTCATTAAACTTGTATCTCGCGAATATCGTATTTGTCGTAGGCATGACAAACGCCAGCGGCAGCGTGTCTATAAACTTAATTTAAACTTACGGTTTACACCGTGCTTTGTTTCCGCAGTAGCTGCACTTATGAATATGCTTGTATGCGTCACTCGCTTCATATTCTTTTGCTGCCTTCTCAATTGTGTAATGCGTTTTTTGTTCAGCACTGTTTGGAACTCTTGCTTGTTCTCTGCATACTCCATTTACAGTCAGTTCACGTGAGCCGCTCGGAGTACAGTAATCCCTCCTCGATCGCGGGGGTTGTGTTCCAGAACACCCCGCGATAGGTGAAAATCCGCGAAGTAGAAACCATATGTCTGTATGGTTATTTTTATATATTTTAAGCCCTTGGAAATTCTCCCACACTGTTTATAAATATCCTCTGCACAGTTATACAGTAAACCCTTGTTTATCGCGGTTAATCTGCTCCAGACAGATAAATTAATTTCCACGAAGTAGGATTCTGTATTTATAAATTTAATATGTTCACAGTTAGAGCATAGAAAACCTGTTTACGACCTTCTAAATACTTTTTTTAACATTATTAGAGCACTCTAGACATGAAATAACACCCTTTAGTCAAATGTTTAAACTGTGTTCCATGACAAGACAGAAATGACAGTTCTTTCTCACAATTAAAAGAATGCAAACATATCTTCCTCTTCAAAGGAGTGCCGTCAGGAGCAGAGAATGTCAGAGAGAGAGAGAAAAGTAAACAAAAATCAATAGGGCTGTTGGGCTTTTAAGTAAATGAAGCACCGCGATAAAGCCGCCGCAATGAAGGGATTAATGTGAAGGTAGTCTTTTCAGCATTTTTTAGAGGAGCGTCAGTATCTTCTAAGCAAACAGCCTCTGTGCAAACAGCCCCTCTGCTGACAATTTGTCCCATTGTTCCCTGACTCCCCTAACCTATAAATTATATGATGCAAATTTGCTTAGGTTAGAGGCAAATGTCACTTTTACATTGATTAAGTCACAAAAACACTGTCATAAATGGCAATACTTAAAAATCTTTATCAACATTGTTTTACCTGGAAAAAATGAATAAAATGATCCTGCTGTTATGGTGTGAAAACAGGGAAATGCAAGAAAATGTAAACAACTAAATTGTTTAAGATTGGTGTAATCTTCTATAAGCGTCATCTGGTCTAAATTGTTTTTTTTTCCCTTGCTTGTTAACATCAATGTTGGCTTTTTTTTCTTCAAATTTTTGCTAAATGACACTTATCGATTAGGATGGCCTATTTTCTGTGCATCATTTATTCTTCAAAATAAGCTGCTGAATACTAACCTCCTCTCATCAGAGCTTTTCAACAAGTTTAATAAGTGAACTGTCTTTAATTAGACTTAAATATTATGAGATGTCTGGTTTTAAGTGCACAGTTCATATGGGCAAATAGTTTTCAAAGAAAAGAACAAACTACAGTTATAATATACTTATGGTAATTTTACCAGTATGTGGTTTGTTGAAACTGTTATATGTAACGTGACAAGGATACCTATGTCTGCTACTATAACCTAGAAAAAAATATGGGAATTCCTCATTTATCCAGGTATTGGTTTTACTAAGAAAAAGAGAAACCCTATTAGTAATTATAAAAAGAAAAAAAAAAGATAGTTAAAAAAAACAAACAAACACTGAAACACTGGCTATTAGAATGACTCTTTTTTGCCTCCCTGTCATCCTGTGTTCCTTCTTTGTTTCTTTCTGATACACAATCTTGCCAAACTGCATCTCAAGATTTGAACCCTTGTCCCAGATTATCTCTCAATCTAGACTAATTTTGGATTTTTTTTAAATCCCAAGAAGTTATTTCCAGAACACTCTCTTGCATAAAATCTCTATAAAAATCGTATGGGTATCAGACAAACCTTTTGCCTTGGCAGCTTTTGGCATTTTATTTGTTGTGTTTTGGGGTGGGAAGGAGATTTGAAATGGGGAAAGTTGCTCTTTCTTTACATTTGTTGGAGTTCTGCTCAAGAATTGGTAAAAATATCTTGCTGGATCAAATATGATTGTTTTTGTTAACTGTCCTGCTACAGTATGTGAGTGATTCTGCCTAACTTTGGTGCCTTAATAGCTGGATCACTTTGAATGCTTTGAGAGTGTAGTATATTATTCTCTTGAATCCAAGTGTGTTAACAACCATGGCAGAAATGCTGGGTAGCTTTTGGATTATTTGTTTAGATGATCTCTAGCTGTGACCCACTCTTGATACTTCTCTGAAAATAACAACCAAGCCATTACTTCTTAATAAATATTCATGTTATTAACTCCTGTATTGAGTTGTGTAGAATTCATATACTTTTCATATGAAATTAATCTTATTAAAAATGTTTATGCTTTATGTGCTTGCTGGCTTTCCTGAGGGCAAGTGTACAGTAGATAAGAAAGCCATTGTCTTTCTGACATATAGCAGTAAGGAAACAATGCTAATCTACAGTGTAACTTGCATATTACTATATAAGTTATTGTCTTTTGGCTTCTGAAGGATGTAAAGTTAAGCAGCTGTATCCTGCTCTTTCACTAGAATCTAAACTTAAACATAATTATTATATATTTTTTATAGAAATTTGTGAATAGCAAGCAACAGATTTCAATGTGAAGCAGCCACAGAAGCACCATTTCATTTTACGTGAACAAAGATCATATTCCAGACTCAAAAAGCATTGCTATCATAAAAAGGTTATAACTATATTTACAATTCTCAAAGCTATTTTAAATACAAAAAATATTTTGTTAAAATTAAATTTCATCCTAAATTTTGTTGAATCTCACATCAGCTGCATATTTGGGTCAACAGACAGAACTTGAGTTTCTTTTCTAAAACGTGTGTTAGGTTCTCACTATTTCATATGGTACCTTTATCCTGTGCTCTTTATTACAGAAAAATCTCCTGTAGCAGTTATAGGTATTCATTCTTTACCAGTTCTTTCAGATTTTCTGAATAAATGTCTTCCTTATCTTGCAAAGCAGCAACAGATTCTGAATCCTTTCATCTTCGCTTTAGCTATGCCCATGCTGCTTCCAGTTAGGGTAAGAAAAGAAGGTGACTCCATTATTCTTTGAAAGGCTATGCCAAAGAAATTAAAGACAAAAATCCAATACTGCAATGATACCTAAGATAGAAAGCAGAGAACCATATTCAAACCTGCATGGATTACATGCAGCAGACAGCAAATCTGAAGCATACACCTATAGCATGAAAAGGAGGTCAAACTTTGACATCTTTTCTCTAATCAATCAAGCAAAGGACGTGAATATTATATTTGGAGGAAAAAATAAGTTCTGAGGTATTTCTGGGCTTTCTGATTCTTTGTTTCTTTCTCACGTATGCTGTTGTCAAACTGCTTTCAATGAGTTGAGCCCTTGCTTCAACTTATCTCTCAATTTTAGATTCATTTTGCTTAATGGTATTCTCAGTACATGTGCTAGTCTGGTGAAACTTTCAACATAATGCTAGGCTGAATTAGTGCACCCTAACAATAAAAATTTGATTTATGGATGTCACTGTTAGCTTTAGCGCAGGCTTTCGGATGTGAACCAGCAACCTTTAGGTTAGAGAGAAATACCCTTAGACCTTTGTCATCCAGCTGCGCAACAGAGAAATTATTCTTTCCCTTCAAGGCTCGCTGGGTCAGACGTGATTCTCAAATGAGAATACACATCTGAGGACAACCCATTAAAAATATTATTATATTACTGTCGAAATCTGGTCCTGCAAAGGCTGCATCCACAGCGTTTCTTCCTAAAACACCCACCAATAATTCCATTAGTTCATGTGCTAAACTAAACCTTCGAGGTTTAGGGAGATAGCAAAAGACACTGAATAAGAGATTTCACACTGAAAGGAACTAAAATATTAAAACTGCTGTTATCCATTCAGGAGCTCAGTAGCACAATGTAAATGAAGCTTAATGATTAATTTATAAGCTGTAATGACAGAGACGACAGACAGACAGATACACACACACACACACACACAGACCACCACAGCTACACACATTTGAAAAGTGCTTTTGTTTGCTATAGTGTCTTTCTGTCATTTGAACAATTGTATCACTATATGACATAACAACAATGTTACATGTTAAAACACTGCAGATATTCTGGCATGGCATTTTTGCAATTCCAATTACAGTATACAGTAATGTTGACTTACTTTAGTTGTTCTTTTAGACATTCATTCAGAAGGTGGGTGCTGTGCGGCCTTGTCCGTATTTATGTAGATTTGTTGAATCGGATGTTTTATGTGCTGAAATCTGCATTTTCCATTGCTCTTCATTATCATTTCTTTTAATGGCAGTCCTTTTAACTCAATTTATTTCAAATGCATATTTTGCAGTATTTTGGCACTAGGACACCCTAGGCCTCAGTTTGATGATCGACTTTGTGGTCGTGTCGCCGGACCTGCGGCCACATGTCTTAGACACTCGGGTGAAGAGAGGGGCGGAGCAGACAACTGATCACCACCTGGTGGTGAGTAGGCTTCGATGGTGGGGGAGGATGCCGGTCAGGCCTGGTAGGCCCAAACGTGTTGTAAGGGTCTGCTGGGAACGTCTGGCAGAGTCCCCTGTCAGAAGTAGCTTCAACTCCCACCTCCGGCAGAACTTTGACCACGTCTCGAGGGAGGTGGGGGACATTGAGTCCGAATTGGCCATGTTCCGTACCTCTATTGTTGAGGCGGCTGACCGGAGCTGTGGCCATAAGGTGGTCGGTGCCTGTCATGGCAGCAATCCCCGAACCCGTTGGTGGACGCCAGCGGTGAGGGATGCCGTCAAGATGTAGGAGGAGTCCAGGCAGCTGATACGTACCGGCAGGCCAAACATAATGCAGCTTTGGTGGTTACTGAGGCAAAAACTCAGGCATGGGAGGAGTTTGGGGAGGCCATGGAGAACGACTTTCGGATGGCTTCAAGGAGATTCTGGTCCACCATCCGGCGTTTCGGGGGGAAAGCAGTGCAGTGTCAACACTGTATATGGTGGGGATGGTGCGCTGCTGACCTCAACTTGGGGGAGTACTTCGAAGACCTCCTCAATCCCACTAACATGCTTTCCAATGAGGAAGTAGAGCCTGGGGACTCGGAGGTGGGTTCCCCATCTCTGGGACTGAGATCACCGAGGTGGTCAAAAAACTCCTTGGTGGCAGGGCACCGGGGGTGGATGAGATACGCCAAGAACTCCTCAAGGCTCTGGATGTTGTAGGACTGTCCTGGTTGAAACACCTCTGCAACATCGCATGGACATCAGGGACAGTGCCTCTGGATTGGAAGATCGGGGTGGTGGTCCCCCTCTATAAGAAGGGGGACAGGAGGGTGTGTTCCAACTACAGAGGGATCACACTCCTCAGCCTCCCTGGAAAAGTCTATTCGGAGGTCCTGGAGAGGAGGGTCTGTCAGATAGTCGAACTTCGGATTCAGGAGGAACAGTGTGGTTTTTGTCCTGGTTGCGGAACAGTGAACCAGCTCTACACCCTTAGCAGGGTCCTAGAGGGTGCATGGGAGTTTGCCCAACCAGTCTACATGTGTTTTGTGGACTTGGAAAAGGTGTTTGACTGTGTCTCTCGGGGAATCCTGTGGGGGATGCTCCGGGAGTATGGGGTACCGGACCTTGATAAGGGCTGTTCGTTCCCTGTAGAACTTTTTTACAGGGTTCTTTTTTTAGAACTTGGTCCGCATTGCCGGCAGTAAGTCGAACCCGTTTCCAGTGAGAGTTGGACTCTGCCAGGGCTGCCCTTTGTCACCGATTCTGTTCCTGACTTTTATGGACAGAATTTCTAGGCGCAGCCAGGGTGTTGACAGGGTCCAGTTTGGTGGACTTAGGATTGGGTTACTGCTTTTTACAGATGATGTTGTCCTGTTTGCTTCATCAGGCCGTGATCTTCAGCTCTCTGGATGGGAATCAGCACCTCCAAATCAGAGACCATGATCCTCAGCCGGAAAACGGTGGAGTGCCCTCACATTGTTGGGAGCGAGATCCTGCCCCAAGTGGAGGAGTTCAAGTATCTTGGGGTCTTGTTCATTAGTGAGGTCTGCCTGCTACAATAAGAGATGCCCCTTCGGTCTCAGCTATTAAATCCCGGCTGAAGACTCACTACTTCAGTTTAGCATATCCTGACTAGAGCTGCTGATTTACTGTACATACTGCATCTCTGTTGTCAGTCATTAGCACTAAAACATAAGTAACATGATAGTTATAATTTGATACCAAACCTTGCCTATTCTGTTTCTCTTCTCGGTACTCAAATGTGCCATTTGGTGCCATGGCCCACCTGCCAAGTTGTTGTGTGCTTATGGTAAAGTCATCCCTGATGGAGGATCGCTGGAATCATGGGAAAGAGAGGTCCTTTCATCAGATTGGCTGGCCCAGCACTGTTTCAGCTGTGGAATGGCCAAATTGGGGAGGCAGCTTGATGGATGAGGATTCCAGGACTATAAACAAATCCAAATCATATTATGTGATGTCATCCATTGTTAAATTCTGCTACGTACTTCTAAAAATGTTTATTTTTATACTGTATTGAGGATTTGTTCTGTTCTGTGTATTGTATTGTATTGACCCCCTTCTTTTTGACACCCACTGCATGCCCAACCTACCTGGAAAGGGGTCTCTCTTTGAACTGCCTTTCCCAAGGTTTCTTCCATTTTTTCCCTACGGGGTTTTTTTTGGAAGTTGTTCATTGTCTTCTTAGAGAGTCAAGGCTGGGGGGCTGTCAAGAGGCAGGGTCTGTTAAAGCCCATTGCGGCACCCCTTGTGTGATTTTGGGCTATACAAAAATAAATTATATTGTATTGTATAGTGAGGGAAGAATGGAGCGTGAGATCTTTACTAACAGACGTTATATATCTGCTACATTATTACTACTACTACTTCAATGTCTACTAATACTGATCCTAAGAAAAGCCAGGGAAACATAACACAAAAACTGCCCTTAGAAAAAACAAATATCAGAATAGCTATATTGGAAATATGATATGAAAATTGAGTTTTTAGATGAGAACTTCAAAAAACTACTTCATAGGAATCTTTTACAATGACCACTCATTCATATTGTTTAATTCAAAAAGGCTATTTAGGAAAATGCACCCTGGTGGGAAAAAAAGGAATCTATCATTTGCAAATCAAATAAATGTGGGAGGGAATTTATATTGTAAAAGTTTGATAACTACACCATAATTTAAAGAGAGAGACATTTATCATGGAGAATTAATTAATACAGACAATTAGACAAAAGCCTTTTTCCAACTATTGTTCTTATCGGTTTTCATTAGAACTGGATTCATGCATTTAGCAGAAAGTTAATTATTCCCTGAGAAAAAAATCTACTTTATCACAGGAATTCTGACAGTTCTTCAGATTTAGAATGAAGAAGATATAACGTTAGTGTATTTGCTCATAGTCATTACCAAAAAACATTACATTTTTTATTAAAAATCGGCCTACATTTATAGGCTGAGAAAAGGATTTTTGTGTAAAATGCTAAAGTCTATCATACTGAATTAATTAATGTAAACTAATAAAGACATGATCAGTTTAACCTTTTATATATATTCACAAAACCCAACAATACCACAGATTCGTAATTTAGGGTAAATTTTGAGTGATCCTATTGAGACTGGCAGGGTATTCACACACTCATATAAAAAGAGGAAGAGCAAATGGCTTATACCTGCTGGACAGCTTACTGGTTTAGACTTCCATATATTGATAAACAGCTTGTGTACACACCAAAAGAGCTTTGGCTAAACTGCAACATGAAATAATAGAAAAATATTCTAATTGCTAGAACACATGCTATATTAAAAAAAAATCTCAGAATGTCCTCTAAATAAGCATTAGCCAGCATTTAAATCTTGTTACTTAAAAGGTCAAACTAAGAAATAACAGATCACTTTGCATTAGTTGGACATATAAAATAATCCTTGCTGTGACAAATGCACTTTAGTCACTACTGGGATATACAGCTACTGCTAAAGAAAACCTATTACTGAGACAAATTAAATAACCACAAGCAATGGTAGATACCAAATGATAATCATCATCTCAAACGGGTACTAATATTGTACCAGGAACTCCCTATAGGTTCCTCTATACTGACAGTTATAACTGAGAGTAGCTTGCTAAGATGGGTTATAAACACCCCAGTAGAACTTGGGATATGAAAAACAGCAATTATTTAATGCACATCAATTTCCGTAAAGAAGAATATAAGTAATTTTTCAAGCATGCCAGATGGCATAATACAGTGTGATGCAAAAGTTTGGGCAACCTTGTTAATAGTCATTATTTTCCTGTATAAATCGTTAGTTGTTATGATAAAAAATGTCAGTTAAATGTATCATATAGGAGACACACACAGTGATATTTGAAAAGTGAAATGAAGTTTATTGGATTTACAGAAAGTGTGCAATAATTGTTCAAACAAAATCAGGCAGGTGCATAAATTTGGGCACCGTTGTCATTTTATTGATTCCAAAACTTTTAGAACTAATTATTGGAACTCAAATTGGCTTGGTAAGCTCAGTGACCCCTGACCTACATACACAGGTGAATCCTATAATGAGAAAGAGTATTTAAGGGGGTCAATTGTAAGTTTCCCTCCTCCTTTAATTTTCTCTGAAGAGTAGCAACATGGGGGTCACAAAACAACTCTCAAATGACCTGAAGACAAAGATTGTTCACCATCATGGTTTAGGGGAAGGATACAGAAAGCTGTCTGTTTCCACAGTTAGGAACATATTGACGAAATGGAAGACCACAGGCTCAGTTCAAGTTAATGCTCGAAGTGGCAGACCAAGAAAGATTTCGGATAGACAGAAGCGACAAATGGTGAGAACAGTCAGAGTCAACCCACAGACCAGCACCAAAGACCTACAACATCATCTTGCAGCAGATGGAGTCACTGTGCATCGTTCAACCATTCGGCACACTTTACACAAGGAGATGCTGTATGCGAGAGTGATGCAGAGGAAGCCTTTTCTCCACCCACAGCACAAACAGAGCCGCTTGAGGTATGCTCAAGCACATTTGGACAAGCCAGCTTCATTTTGGAATAAGGTGCTGTGGACTAATGAAACTAAAATTGAGTTATTTGGGCATAACAAGGGGTGTTATGCA
>JANRMT010062831.1:9258603-9348440 GCA_026402145.1 Polypterus bichir lapradei
AACACAGCATTCCAAGAAAAACACCTGCTACCTACAGTAAAATATGGTGGTGGTTCCATCATGCTGTGGGGCTGTGTGGCCAGTGCAGGGACTGGGAATCTTGTCAAAGTTGAGGGACGCATGGATTCCACTCAGTATCAGCAGATTCTGGAGACCAATGTCCAGGAATCAGTGACAAAGCTGAAGCTGCGCCGGGGCTGGATCTTTCAACAAGACAACGACCCGAAACACTGCTCAAAATCCACTAAGGCATTCATGCAGAGGAACAAGTACAACGTTCTGGAATGGCCATCTCAGTCCCCAGACCTGAATATAATTGAAAATCTGTGGTGTGAGTTAAAGAGAGCTGTCCATGCTCGGAAGCCATCAAACCTGAATGAACTAGAGATGTTTTGTAAAGAGGAATGGTCCAAAATACCTTCAACCACAATCCAGACACTCATTGGAACCTACAGGAAGCGTTTAGAGGCTGTAATTTCTGCAAAAGGTGGATCTACTAAATATTGATTTCATTTCTTTTTTGTGGTGCCGAAATTTATGCACCTGCCTGATTTTGTTTGAACAATTATTGCACACTTTCTGTAAATCCAATAAACTTCATTTCACTTCTCAAATATCACTGTGTGTGTCTCCTATATGATATATTTAACTGACATTTGTTATCGTAACAACCAACGATTTATACAGGAAAATAATGACTATTAACAAGGTTGCCCAAACTTTTGCATCCCACTGTACTTTAGCTGTAATATCTAAAAACAGTAAGTGGGCTTTAAGATGAAATTTTTTTGGTGCCTAGTGCTACATCCATGGAAGTGAAACCAGTAAATGCATTTTCCATACAAAGGGAGAAAACCCTGCTGCATACAATTTCTGTAAGTCTTCTGTGCAACTAGCACTCTTAATTCCAATATCATCAAACTTGACAAAGTTGTGCCAGTCACCTAGAAAGCCACTGACAGGACAAGGGAACCAAAGTGTAGAACATCATTATTTTATTATGTTGCACAAAACTACTAACAGAAAAATTCACACAAAGAATCCAGAATGATATCTTTGGTTCTAGAACTTTTTTAATTGCCATTGCTGCAGTGCAAAATAGAGACAATGTATTAACTGGCACTCAAACGTTTATTACTGTGCTAATATGCGTGGTTTTGAAAAAAATTCTTTGAATTGAGAAGAGTGTAATCTGACCACGCATTTCTTCACCTAAAGTTTTTCCAAGCTGCCTAACAGTGTAATAATAAAAAGTCAAACATATTAGGGAGAGACCAGTATAGCTGACATCTTGGTTTCTAGTTTATTTATTACAAGAAGGATTAATCAAACAGACTACAGGTAGCAGTGAAGATAACTATGTGCATAACAGTGCTCTGTGTATTTAACACTCATATAAATAGTATGTTTATGCAATTGTATTTTTTCATATGCAAAATACATAGTCACACGCTTCCTTCATATCGGTGTGGGTGAAATACAGTGATAGATTACAATGCAAAAGAGTTTATTCTGCAATTCCAAAGTGTCCATCAAACAATAAGCATTAAGGGTTTATGTAATTTTTAACATTTCATTATCACTGTCAGGGTTGTGTCACTTTTGCCTTAAGCACAGAGCATATTTATTTATATGCTTCTGTACTCAAATCCTGCATGCAGCATCCCAAACAGCACCACCCAGCAATTTGAAGAAATGCACATCCCACAACTGGCTCCCACCCACAAGAGTAACACACATTCCATTTATTGCATTACTCCACTTCAGCTGTGCTGAGTTCCTACCATAAATAAACAGTATAGCTAATAAATATCCCACTTACTTATCACAAGAAATATAGTATATCAAATTGCTATATAATGTAAATAACAGTCATAGTGCATGGGGTACTGTGTCTTAAGAATATTCACTTAAGATGTTCTACTTAATCTGTTTAACTACTTCCTTTATTTATATTCTTAAGAAATCACCACCTATTTTTAAAGAGTCTTTATCAACACTTTACATCAGTTTTTGTAATGAGTAGGAGCAGTAGCTGGCTGCTTTCACTGGGTTTCATCTAGATAGTGTGTGCAATAAATGATTGCAGATCATCGTAATGAAAAGCTTTCTTGCCCTGACGGTCCTTAACCTGATATAGCAAAAGTACCAAAAAAAAAACTAAGAAATAACATAAGGGCCTAGCCAAGATGGCCAAAGTTTTGCATTGTAACCTTTTCAGTTGCTGCCATCTCCAGCTTTACCCAAATCACTAACACCTGAACTGATAAATCATAACATTTCTTTGCTTGCTAACACGGACAGGCCCGTGCAACTCCCTGCAGCGCCGCAAGACTCCAGCCTGAGGCTCTCCGAGGATGACGTGAGGAAGACTTTTTCCCGACTCAGCATCCGCAATGCACCTGGCCCAGACGGAGTCTCAGGTCGCGTTTTAAAAACATGTTGTGACCAGCTAGGTTCTGTCTTTACGGATATTCTTAACACATCTCTAAAAGTTTCATCTGTCCCCACCTGCTTCAAGCACACAGCCATCATCCCTGTCCCAAAGAAAAATAAAGTAGATGGCCCTAATGATTACCGCCCAGTAGCACTTACTCCCATAGCCATGAAGTGCTTTGAGAGGCTGGTGCTAGAACACATCAAGGACATTATCCCTGACAGTCTGGACCCCCTCCAATTTGTCTACCATTGCAACAGGTCCACAGAGGATGCCATCTCCATAACACTTCAGCTCCCTGCGATCCATGACATCCACACTACACGCTGTCTCAGGAAAGTATACCGTATCAGGCGGGACCCCAGCCACCCTGCACTGTCATTTTTCACCCTCCTCCCATCGGGGAAGCGACTAAAGTCCATTCGGATGCGCACCTCCAGGTTCAGGAACATTTTCTACCCAACTGCAATCAGACTCATGAACAATCAGTAACCTTGTGTCACCTCCACTGCTACCTGCACATATACTTATGCCATTGTCTCTATTTATTCCTAGGATTCGGGTTTTATTTATTCACTTATTATATTCATTTATTTATTGTTCATTTATTACTTGTGATGTTTACCCGTAAACTGTTCTGCAATGATAAAAGGTAGGGTATCTAATCTAATATTATATGCTTGAGAATTCACTGGAAAGAGTACACTTTTATTCAGATTAATTCTGAGACCAGAGATCTTTTGAAATTCTGTGAGTGCTGTTAATACTGCAGGCACAGAATTTTATTGGTCTGATATATACAGTACTATATCATCTGCATATAAAGAAATTTTCTGTTCCAGCCCTTCTCTGATAATCCCCTTTACCTGATCAGTATTTCGACAGTGTATTGCCAATGGTTCAATGGCGATTGCAAACAGTAGCAGTGACAAGGGGCATCCTTGTCTGGTACCACGTTCTACAGTAGCTTAAAGTAGTCTGAACAAATGTTGTTGATAGAAACTGAAGCTTCTGGATTGGTATACAGTAATTTGATCCATGCACAAATGCTCGGGCCAAACCCAAATTTCTCCAATGTAGTAAAAAGATATTTCCATTCAATCATGTCAAATGCTTTTTCTGCAATGATAATAATATTTCTGGGGTGTTTGATTTAGTTGGTGAGTATATTGCAATGTGCTATATAAATAAATGTTGTTGTTGTTGCATTAAACAGGCGTCGAAGATTTGAAGATAAGTGTCGGCTCTTGATAAATCCCGTTTGATCTTGTGATATTACCAAAGGGAGCACTTTCTCCATCCTTCTAGCTATGATTTTTGAGAGTATTTTAACGTCATTATTCAAAAAGTGAAACTGGTCTGTATGATGCACATTGTAATAAGTCCTTATTTTGTTTTGGAAAAACGGTGATTAATGCTTAACGAAAAGTTTAAGGAAGAGTTTGATTGTCTCCGGCTTCTGTAAATGTTGCTAATAGGAGGGGAGCTAACTGAGCGGAGAATTTCTTATAAAATTCTGCAGGGTAGCCATCAGGACCTGCTGCTTTCCCGCCTTGAAGTGACTTTATAGCATCTAATAATTCTGATAACGCCAGAGGTTTATCGAGTTCCTCCGCACTAAATGTGTCTATTTGTGGTATCTGTAATGTATCCAGAAATGTATTAGATTGCGTATTGTCTTCTTTAAACTCAGTAGAATGTAAGGATTTATAGTAGTCTCTGAATGTGTGCATTATATTTTTGTGGTCGATGATTTTGTCTCAGTTCGTGTTGATGATTGCTGGGATTGCGTTGCGGACTTCTTGCTTGTGAATTTGTTGAGCTGAAAGCTTATTAGCTTTCTCTCAATGTTCATAGTAATGATATCTGGATTTATAAATTAGTTGTTCAGTTTCTTTAGTTGTCAAGAGGTTTAGTTCTGAATGCAGAGCCTGCCTTTTCCTATGTAGAGCCTCGCTTGGAAGCCTGGCATGTTCTTCATCTATTCTAATAATTTCGCTTTTTAGCTCTGCTACTTTCTTGGTTTCTAATTTATTTCTGTGGGAAAAATATGAGATAATCTGACCTCTTAAGAAGGCCTTAAGTGTTTCCCAGAGTATTCCTGCAGAAATCTCTGAGGATGAATTTGTCTCTAGGAAGAAACTGATTTGTTTGGATATAAATTCTATCCAATTCTCGTCTGCTAATAGAAGCGGGTTGAGACGTCATCTGCGAGGTGAGTGTGTGGGGCATAGTAACTTTAGCTCCAAGATCAGAGGTGCATTGTCAGAAATAACAATAGCATCGTATTTGCAAGATTTAATTAAAGGCAAGAAATTATCTATAAAGAAATAATTAATTCTTGAGTAGCATGATGTACTAGTGAGTAGAAAGAATATGTTCTTGCGTTTGGGTTTAAAAACCTCCAGAGGTCCAATAAGTTGTGATCGATTATAAACTTTGTAATTATCTTTGCAGTGTTAGATGTCGTCCCCCCGTGGTAGCAGTCCTATCTAAGAGTGGATTTAAAACACAATTAAAGTCCCCAGCCATTATAATTTTATGAGTGTTCAAATTGGGAATGGATGCAAATAAATTTTGTATAGGTTCCTTATCATCAACATTAGGTGCATAAGCATTTATCAAAATCATTTTACAGTTGGATAAGTCTCCCATGACCATCACATATCTCCCTTCGGGATCTATTACTACATCTGATGCTACAAATGAGACTGTTCTATGTATGAGAATTCCCACACCTCTAGTTTTCTTTGTAAAGCTAGAATGGAACATTTGGCCAGTCCAGTCCTTTTGCAGCCGGAACTGATCCTTGCTTAGTAAGTGGGTCTCCTGTAAAAATACTGTTTTAGCGTTTAAACCTGTTAGGTGAGAGAGTACTTTCTTTCTCTTTAATTCGTGATTCAGGCCTTTAACATTCCAGCTCATGAAGTTAACTGTCCCATCATAGAGACATTGATTCTGAATTTTTGATGTCATTTTATAATCTTAACTGGAAGTGAGACAGCTTCAGCCTTAATTTCCTATTTCCCCAAGAGTTATTGCCATGCAGCCTATTACGTTGGCAGTTATAATTATAAAGATTAAAAGGATAGATTAGGTATAGATATAGCCTGAACTCTTTCTCTCCCCCCCTTAACCCCCCACCCTCCCATTTTGCCTCCCCACGTGAGGCTAGACCCCACTTCACACAGTCCCGGTCCTTTGACATACCCAGAGACAGAGCACGTCCAAAGCAAAACAAGCCCCCACGCAACGGCGTTTTAGGATTAAAAAATAGAGATATCTATTACTAATATAGTCTAAATACTATATGCCTAAAATTTAATCATTAACAAACTATGAACTTAAAATATATATAATCTTCAGCAATCTTAATGTATTAAGATAATACACCCGGATAATAAACCCGGGGAATGGTGTTAGAAAGTGGTCCAGAATAAGCATAATAAGTCTTAATGCAATAACAGCAATAAAAGTAAACCAAGGGTATGATGTTGAACAGTCTCGTTTAGGGTAGCGAAAAAATAATTAGATAAGAGAAAAAAAAAAAGGAATTAAGCACAAACGTCTATAACTGTAATTAAAACATAAACAGATAGCGTCCGAGTAATAATGAGTATATATAATGATAAAAACCCGTATCTTAACAAATAGATCAGACAGTAGGTTATTTATCCTTGCCATATCAAGAACGGCTATGACTCACTATTATGTTTCAGAATAGTGCCAGGATAAGCTTTCTTAATTCCTTTTCTGCTTCTTCCTTGCTAGTGAAGACATAGAATTGACCATGCAATTCAACTTTCAGTTTGGCAGGATAGAAGAGGCTGTATTTGATATTGGCTTGCCGTAACCGCTGTTTAACACTAGAATTACCAGAGCCTACGAAAAAACTTGTAGATCCGTCCCACCTTAAATCGCTTCTTAAAACCGTTCTCACCTCTCCGCCAGCGTCTTTTGTTAATCTAAACGTACTGATAAAAGAAAAGCTGCAAGTAGCCGGCTATTCCATCCCCTAAACGACTTAGAACGTGCACAAACTTCTCCCAGCTCATGCCTTGATTATCTGGGAGTGAAGTGGAGTTTTAGAGTGGAAATAATAGATCATTATTTGGAATACACGCATTTCACGTGTGTTCTGTTTCTACAGTAATCCGTGTAAACACATTTTTAAAACAGAAACGTTTTTCATATTGTAGTAGTAAATGACAAAATGTAAGCATAAACTATATAATGTATGAAGCCTGAAGTCCAAATATCAAACACCTTTACAAAAGGTACAAATATAACAGAACAACCTACACCCCCCCCCCCAAATTGAGAATGCTGTTTTCACATAAAGATGCGCTATAGCTCTGCAGCGTATTTGTAACTGCATTCTCGTACCAATGCTTGCGAACTGAAGAGCCTGCGTGCACTTTTCGTGGCATTACACGTCTATTTTTTTGAGTATGCCCGTGTCGCTCAAACACAGGAACATATGTTGGTGTACAAGAATAACAAAACAAGTGCACTTTTATTCCAGACTATACGTGAAGAAAAAATAAAGCAAGTTACAGTAGGCGGTTGATACGACAGCTTGCGTGGTGCAATGCTAAGAACTGCTGATTTCCGATCCGTGCTATATAAAATCATCCCATTCAAATATTAACAATTCCCACACACCCTTCCTACATTCACGACATGTGTACTTGTTGCAGTTTACACACCTCTCTGTGCTATGGTTCCTATTACACTGAATGAGCACCTGACATTGTACTTTCTTCCCTATACAAATAACATTCGAGTATAGCGCGTCTCCAAATAAATCACATTTGAGTTATAGCACGTCTTTATGTGAAAAAAAGCAGTGTCGCGGGGGGGGATCGTGGACGCGACTGAGAGAATGGAACTGAATTAAAAAAAAAAAGCTAACCTTTATAATTATCATGCATTTACTCTGGCTCTTACAGACTGACTGAAATCAAATGTATGTTTTTATTCTAAAATAGTTCAATACATGCAATATTATTTGAAAAAGAAGAGCGTCAGATCGGGTTTGAATACACGCTGACGCTGTTACAAAAGGAGTCTGCTTATTCAGTGCAGCAGTTTCAACGCACAGTACATGCAATATTATTTGAAAACGAACAGCGTCAGATCGGGCGCATATTCAAACCCGATCTGACGCTGTTTGTTTTTAAATAATATTGCATTAGTGCGATGATGTTTTTACATATATTGTCTCTTTCATTCATCTTGCGGTTTGTAATCAGTGACCGCGTGTTTTTTCCCCGATCTTGCCAGTTCGCACATGTTGCTGTATGGTGGTGTTTCTTTTGTACTCCAGGACACGCAGAGGCCAGAATAGTACAGAGCAGTAAGTTTAGCGCTATATGCAATCAGACAGACAGACAGGCAGAGAAGGCACTAGATATATAAATAAACAGGGAAGGCATTGTATAATAGATATATAAAAAACAGCTAAGGGGATAGATATATAGATAGGTAGGAAGGAAAGGCACTATATGATAGGCAGACAGGGAAGCTCCTATATAATAATAAAATTACTGTTATTACTATATAGATAGACAGGGAGTTCAGGCAGGCAGAACGGCGAAGGTTAAAAATAAATAAGTTTTCTCCCTAGTGGAGATTCGAACTAGTCTGCTGTGCTCTAAGTGACGAAATCTTACAAGTACGCCACGGAAGGTGTTGTAAAAGTCCTGAACCTTTTATGAAAGTGTATTTGCTCTTTGGCTGTCAGGCTTCATACATTACTGTATATAGTTTATGCTTACATTTTGTCATTTACTACTACAATATGAAAAACGTTTCTGTTTTAACATTATGTTTACACAGATTACTGTAGAAACGGAACACACATGAAATGCGTGTGTTCCAAATAACAATCTATTATTTCCACTCTAAAACTCCACTTCACTCCCAGATAATCGAGGCATGAGCTGGGAGAAGTTTGTGCACGTTCTGAGTCAGTGGGGGGATGGAATAGCCGGCTGCTTGGAGTTTGTTTTTATCGGCACATTTACAAGACAAAGGAGGCTGGCGGAGAGGTGAGAGCGGTTTTAAGAAGCGATTTAAGGTGGGACGGATCTACGAGTTTTTTCGTAGGCTCTGGTAATTCTAGTGTTAATGTTGTAGAATGCTGCACGTTTAGTAGCTGTTGCTGGAGAGAAATCAGGGAAGATACGAATGTGGTTATTTTCATATATAATCTCTTGCTTGTGTCTGAGGAGTGCCATCACCTCTAGCTTAAATAATAATCTCTTAAAGCGAATATTAAAAGATCTAGGTCTAACGGTATTTGATCCGCGTACGCGATAAGCCACTGCTATCTCAGAATCTGCTTTAAAGTCCTCTCCAATTTTTTTAGAAAATAGTTCAGCTACGAATTTCACTGGGTTTGGACTTTTTCGATTCTCAGGCAGACCTTCAATTCTGATATTACTCCTTCTGCTTTCATCTTCCAAAGCAGCAAGTCTGTCTGCAAGTTTTTTGCATTCGGAGCTGACAGTTGTTGCTTTTTCTTCAGCACTGGCAGCTAGATTTTCACCTGTTTCAATCCGAGTCGCGAATGTCTCCTTGACATCCTCCAGTTGATCAGCAAGCGAGCTCAGTTTAAACGAGGTTTCCTGAATGTGCTCTTCAATTTTACCCAGCATATCTTTAAAGACTGCCTCAAAGCTAACCCACATGCGTTTCTCCAAGTCTTTATTATCCTGCTGCCACTCCTATCACAGCTCTTGTCGCAGCTTCTCATTTGCCTTTTCCCTTACCTTCTAATTTGCCTTTTTGCTTTTCTTTATTTTTTTCTTTATCTCTTGCATGAGCTCAGCGATCATCACTTTCAGTTCAACAACAACAACATTTATTTATATAGCACATTTTCATACAAAAAAATGTAGCTCAAAGTGCTTTACATAATGAAGAATAGAAACATAAAAAACACAGGAAGAAAATAAAATAAGTCAACATTAATTAACATAGAATAAGAGTAAGGTCCGATGGCCAGGGTGGACAGAAAAAACAAAAAAACACCAGACAGCTGGAGAAAAAAATAAAATCTGCATGGATTCCAGACCATGAGACCGCCCAGTCCCCTCTGGGCATTCTACCTAACATAAATGAAACAGTTCTCTTTGTACTTAGGGTTCTCATGGAAGGACTTGATTATGATGGTCACGTAGACTTCTGGCTTTTAGTCCATCAATGTTGGAGCATCATGATGCTTTGAGTAGGTGGTGGTGGCGCAGGCCGCCACCACAAAGAAACCTGAAAAAGAAACAGAAAAGAGAGTAGGGGTCAATACAGATTTTAGAGCCACCATGAATAGTTATTATGATAAATTGAACATACAGAGTATCAGGATTAAATTAAGGTGAAGTTATGAGAAGGCCATGTTAAAGTAATGTGTTTTCAGCAGTGTTTTAAAGTGCTCCACTGTATTAGCCTGGCGAATTCCTATTGGCAGGCTATTCCAGATTTTAGGTGTATAACAGCAGAAGGCTGCCTCACCACTTTTTTTAAGTTTTGCTTTTGGAATTGTAAGGAGACACTCATTTGAGGATCTAAGGTTACGATTTGGAATATAGGGTGTCAGACATTCCGATATATAGGATGGAGTGAGATTATTTAAGGCTTTATAAACCACAAGCAGAATTTTAAAGTCAATTCTGAAAGACACAGGTAACCAGTGTAGTGACATCAAAACTGGAGAAATGTGTTCAGATTTTCTTTTCCTAGTTAGGATTCTAGCAGCTGCATTCTGCACTAGTTGCAAATGATTTATTTCTTTTTTGGGTAATCCTGAGAGGAGTGCGTTACAGTAATCTAGTCGACTGAAAACAAAAGCGTGAATTAATTTCTCAGCATCTTTTATGATATAAGAAGTCTAACTTTTGCTATGTTTCTTAAGTGAAAAAATGCTGTCCTAGTGGTCTGATGAATATGTGTTTTAAAATTCAGGTTACAGTCAACAGTTACCCCTAAGTTTTTTTACTTCCGTCTTAACTTTTAATCCTAATGCATCAAGTTTATTTCTGATAACCTCATTGAATCCATCATTGCCAATCACTAAAATTTCAGTTTTCTCTTTATTTAGCTTGAGAAAATTACTATTCATCCATTCAGAAATACAAGTAAGACATTGTGTTAGTGAATCGAGAGAGTCGGTGTCATCAGGAGCTATTGATAAGTACAGCTGTGTGTCATCAGCATAGCTGTGGTAGCTCATGTTGTAACCTGAGATAATCTGACCCAGGATAGAGCCTTGTGGAACACCATATAGAATATCATGTGTCTTTGAGTTGTGATTACCACAACTAACAAAGAATTTTCTCCCTGCCAGGTAGGATTCAAACCAATTTAAGACACTGCCAGAGAGGCCCACCCATTGACTAAGGTGATTTCTAAGAATATTGTGATCAATGGTGCCAAATGCGGCACTCAGATCTAAGAGGATGAGAACAGATAAATGGCCTCTGTCTGCATTTACCCGCACGTCATTTACTACTTTAACGAGTGCAGTTTCTGTGCTGTGATTTGTTCTAAAACCTGACTGAAATTTATCAAGAATAGCATGTTTATTGAGGTGGCCATTTAACTGCATAATGACTGCCTTCTCTAGAATTTTACTTAAGAAGGGCAGGTTAGAGATGGGTCTAAAACTTTCAAATGCAGAGGGGTCAAGATTATTTTTTTTGAGTAGGGGTTTAACTACAGCAGTCTTAAGACAGTCTGGGAAGACCCCCGTATTTAATGATGAATTTACTATGTCAAAAATATTATCAATTAGCACGCCTGATACTTCCTTGAAAAACCTTGTTGGTATTGGGTCAAAGACGCAGGTGGAGGGTTTCACTTGAGAGATTATTCTATGTAAATCAGGTAAATCTATCCTGCTGAAAGAATTTAATTTGTTTATAATGGAGTACTGGGGCTTAGGAGGTTCCGCAGTGTTGGGGAGATGTACTATGTTATTTCTAATATCATTAATTTTTTGATTGAAAAATACAGCAATAGCCTCACAGGTTTCACTAGAAGTATTTTGGAGGCATTCCTTTGTGTTACCTGGGTTTAACAGACGATCAATTGTAGAAAATAAGACTCTGGGATTACTAGCATTGTTATTTATAATCTTAGAGAAATAGCAGCGCATTTTGAGACGGACTGTGTTATTGTATTCTGTTATTTTAACCTTCAATATCTCATAGTGGATAGTTAGTTTAGTTTTTCTCCATTTACGCTCAGCTCTACGACATGTTCTTTTTAAATCAGACACTCTTTGGGTCTTCCATGGAATAACAAAGCTAGAAGATTTTTTAACTTGCTTTTCAGGTGCAACTATGTCAACAGCAGGTCTTACTTTAGAATTAAATTTTTCCACCTTACTATTTATATTATCCTCGCTATTATAGTTGGCACTATAAACAGACTGATTGCTTAGAATGTTTGTAAGTTTTAAAGCTGCTGATGAGTCAAAGAAGCGTTTTTTAACAATATGCTTCTCATGAATGTTTTCTATCATTATTTCTATATTAAAAAGTAGAAGAAAGTGGTCTGATAGACCAATATCAATGATCTGCTTCACATCAACTTTTAGTCCTTTGGTAATTACTAAGTCTAACGTATGACCTGCTTTATGTTTAGGCTGATTAACGAGCTGTCTCAAATGAAAAGAGTCCAGGAGGTTCGTGAATTCCTTTACTTTTAGGTCACACTGATTATCGATATGAAAGTTAAAGTCGCCGACTATTAAGAGTGTGTCATAGTTCGTAATTAAAATTGACATTAAGTCTGAGAATTCCTCAAAGAAAGACGCTTTAAATTTAGGAGGTCTATACACGGATAAAACTAGAATGTGAGAATCTCCATGAATAACAACGGCGAGATACTCAAAGGACTTGGATTTACCAAAACTAACATCTTTACACTTTAACCAGCTTGAGTAAATGTTTGCCAAGCCGCCGCCATTCTTTTCCTGGCGGGCCGCACGAGTAAAACTGTAATCTGGAGGCGCAGATTCGATTAAAACATCCGTGCCGTCTGAGTTATGCCACGTTTCACTTAGAGCAATAAAATCAATTTTTCTATCACTAATAAGATCGTTGATAAAAAACGTCTTGTTAGTTAAAACTCTAACATTTAATAGTGCCATATTTAATGTTTCGGAGGGGCAGAGCTGAATTCTATGCGCGTTATTGGTATTTGGAACAGAAACTAAGTTATTTTTGTTAGCACCGCTCTGTGTGTAATTTTTATGTAATCTACAATCTGTTTTTATAGTTTTAATGCATTGTTGATCTAAAGTAGTAATTGCAATTAAATTATTGGTGTTTATGCCGCACTGCCTAGATTTTTTACGTGCATTAAGATTGGTTATTAGATTATTAATGTTGTGCACTTTTACGGAAGACTTTGTTAAGCCATTTTGTCCTAGCAAAGCAGTAGCATTTCGGAAGGGGTTTAAAGTAGAAATAGACAGTCAAGATAGACGAATTACCTTAGCGATGTTTTTGGAAAGGACCCGGACGCGGAATCTATTTGGATGCAGGCCGTCCCACTTGAAGAAACGTGGCCTTTCCCAAAAGAGGTCCCAGTTGTTAATGAACCCGATGTCTTGAGTCTCGCAGAAGCCTTTCAGCCAGTTGTTTAATCCCAGCAGATGACTGTAGTATTCATTTAATCGTCTGACAAGAGGTAGTGGACCCGAGATGAAGATTTTTGCCAATAGGTTCCTCTCCTTTGTGTCTTTAATTAGTGCTATGAAGTGTCGACTGTCGGTGCCTTATGTCGTTTACACCGGCATGTAAAATAATGGATCCAACTGCCCTCTTGTGCTTCTCGTAGATGGTTAGCGTACGTCTCATCACATCTCGGACTCGAGCAGCGGGAAAACAAGAAACAAAAGATTTTCGATTAGGGCATGTGATATTAAGGTTTCATACAATCGAATCACCTACCACGATTACATCACCCGGGGTTGAGGGCAAATTGGGGACGCAGAGAGGGTGGAACCGGTTCTGGATTGAGATGCTCGCCTGTGCCAATGGAGGTGTTTTAGCCTTGAAACCCCGCCTGCATAGCTGAAACACGCCAAGGTCTTCATTGGCGGCGTCGTTGCTCCTACGAGGCGCGGGAGTGAAGCTTACTTGTCCTTGGAATTGAGCGGCACGAGGTGGGGATGATGTTACGTCGACTTCAGATGTCGAGGATGGTTTATCCAGCAGCCGAGCCTTCAAGTCTCTAAGGTACCTTCGTCTGGACAGGAGTTTCTGAATCTGTTTGTCGAGTGCCTGGAGTTCTTCGGCGACGGCAACGAGATTCATCTCACTGTCGGCCATTGTCTGCTTCTACTTCCGCTTCCTCTTCATGACCTAGGAAATAATGAGAGAGAAAGGGGTTACCAGTTCAGACAGATCAATTCTGCTTTCGTGCACCGTAGGTGAGGCTGCAGGCTCTATTATAGCCAGTGCTCCCGATGTTCCTGGCTCGCGTGGAGTAGTTGAAACCGTGGACTGCAAGGCCTTTTCCAGTTTCAGGTGATCTTCTCCAATCGGCGAGCCATCGAGACCTGCTTCACTCACATTTGTACATTCGCTCCCCATTTCGCTCTCAGCCGAAGACAATGTGCGGAACGTTGTCCAGAGGAGTCTGGGCTTTCACCCATCTGATCCATGTCAGTCTCTGAAAGGCCGTATCTTGAACTTGGGCTTGCTGATCTTAGCTTGGATGTAGCTTTAGTTTTCGGTTCTTTCGGACCACCTTTCTTGTTGGCCATGTTTATATGTGCTTGCATATACTGTAGTAGTGCCCCTCAGATTGGATAAATACAGGATATCTCAGGATAATAAGCAATAATATGAAAAATAACACCGCTGCTAGTGGAGCTCCGCTTCAGACGTCCATCTCTCGCAACGGACAAGACCAAACATTAAGCCACTTCATGAGCTTATAGATCATTGGACTGTAAGTTATCCATAAAATTGGAAACAGGTTGTTTTTCTAAAGTAATGGCCTAGAATCTTTTATGTGAACAGCCAGAGGTCGAATAAGCAATACTACAATAGGCAATCAGCAGAGAATGATGTTTATCCCAATTAATTTGATCTAAGTCCACATACAGTAGCATTAAATCATCTGTAAGACGATATGGATAAATCACTCTGTCTGTGCATTTGATCAGGGATGGTAAGGATTATTATGAATTCTGGTCATTAACCAGCTGCTTTGCAGTTATTTCAGTTCCCAGCTCAGGTAATGAAAAACCTTATACCCAGTTTGTGAACTGGTCTATTATGATGACAAGGGAAGGGGCTTAAGATTAACTTTATGTCCTTGGCTTGGTAGTTTTGCAGTTTACTTTTGCTATGGTTGTGGCATCGAGGACATCTTCCTTCAAACAAATGCGCATCAACAACATTGCCAAACCATTGATAATGCTGTTGAACTCACTTTAAGGTTTTACCTTCTTCCAAATGACCAGATTGAGAAAGTGCATGATAAGCTTCCAGGACATCCTTTTTACAAGAGCTGTGGAACCAGTAACCCCTACCCAGCATTAGTTCTAAACCTCACTGTGCATCTTAATTTGAGGCCAACACAGCCAGTATTTCCAGACAGTAGCATTCTGCAGTTACTTTCTCCCTAGAAGGAATATCTCATGTAGACTTTCACAGATACAAATCCAATAGATCCAGATCAGAATGTTCTTCACATTTTAAGATTTCACAAGTCTAATGGTTGCCGCCTGCTATTGTTAATACTTTTAATTTGGTGTCATCTTCATTCTGGTTTGCAGTGCTACATGTTTTTTTTATATCCAATGCTGGAGTGTTATGCATTTGCCTGCTTCCTGTACCTGTCGCGCCAAGAACAAGACTATCATTCACATCTTTTTTTCGAACTGTGCCCACTGATGATGAAGCTTCTGACAATGAAGACAACCATTGCACATTAAAGTAACTGGGTCTTTTCCAGCCTGATGACTGACATAGTAATCACAGCTTTCTTGCTTTTTCCGTGAAAGGGCAGCTGCATTTGAATGATGGGCTTCAGCTCTGTGGTCAATGATGAAATTGATGAAACTGATTCTGAGGAAGCACATCTCCAATACTATGATTTGAAAGATCTATGTCTATGAGCTGACCTGTAGTACTAGAGTAAGCTTGTATAGACCTGTATTTAATTGGTTTAAAGGCAAATCTTTACTCCTCCCCACAACCAATTTGCAGTATCTGCATAGTGAGGCACAAATGTGGTGGTTTCACAGGCCTTTGGTGAGGGTTGGGTTGGTCTTAATTCCCTTTCTGCTGAATTTGTGCCCCAAAATCAAAATTTCACCCTTCAGCAGTTGTCATTTGAAGTCTTTGAAAAACTTAAAACACTGAAATCTTTGGCCCACATCCTTGCCCAGAACGATTATATTATCAAGATAAATGAGAAAAGTGTTCCATTGCAAAGCCTGTGACACCAACGTATTGTGCTCATTCAAGTACTAGAACCATTACATAAATCAAAGAGCATTCTGCATTACTTGTACAACCCATATCTTGTCACAAATGCTCAACTTTCCAATAGCCACACCATAGGCCAAAAGTAGACAAAACGTTTGCTCCTTCTAAAACATCCAGCTATTCTTGACAGAGAGGGTGGCATGGTGGCGCAGTGGTAGCGCTGCTGCCTCGCAGTAAGGAGACCTGGGTTTGCTTCCCATGTCCTCCCTGCATGGAGTTTGCATGTTCTCCATGTGTCTGTGTGGGTTTCCTTTGGGTGCTCCGGTTTCCTCCCACAGTCCAAAGACATGCAGGTTAGATGCTTTGGCGATCCTAAATTGTCCCTAGTGTGTGCTTGGTGTGTGGGTGTATGTGTGTGTGTGTGCCCTGCGGTGGGCTTGCACCCTGCCCGGGGGTTGTTCCTGCCATGTGCCCTGTGCTGGCTGGAATTGGCTCCAGCAGACCACCGTGACCCTGTGTTAGAATATAGCGGGTTGGAAAATGACTGACTATTCTAGACAGACAGCAGGCATTATTCATAACTCATTAACTCACTGTTCACCCTCACCTCCACTTTCTTATAAGGAGCACTGGGGGATACCCATTCTGATCAACATGGCACAACTGTCATCTGAAGTTGTGCCCATCTCTTTACCTTGAAAATTAAGAGGAGTGTGGTGTGCTGTCTGTTAAGGTCTTGCTAACCTTGTATCAATATGGTGGGTAATAGCTGAAAAATGCACAATGTCATTACTAGAATATGAAAAAATAACTATTTGAAGCTCAAGCAACAAATTAAGTAGTTGCATTTGCTGCTCCTTGGAGAATGTTTCACTAAAATTAATGAAATGAATTAAATAGGCTGGGACAGGTCTAAGACAGCTGATATTAGCCTTCAGATGCAATATCCATCTTCCTGGTTTATTTATTTGTTTATTTTTTTGCAGGTCACAGTCCTGCTCCCTGTCCTTCACCTTCCTATTCAGAGAAACCTTCAATTAATATCTCCAAACAGATTCCTTTAGCAAGAGTTTTGCCATTGATTTGCAAACCTGTATCGCAACACTGCTTTTCATTTCCACAACTATACAGTACCTCCAGAAGACACCCCTTCAGCCAGTCTCATAGGTTCTAGTACTGATGAAACTCTAAATTGCTATAGAAATGTCCTCAAAATCCCTTCTATAGCTGTCATCTATTGTAGACTCTGCATTTTCTAACTAAACCATTTTGATTCTAGAGCACTTGTTAGCTAGAAGGAGCTTATAAGTTTCATCTGACATTATTTTAGTTTCAGCCCTACTATTAACCACAGCTTTTACCTCAACAAGTATTATGAAGATGCTAGGTTTTCATCCCTTATCCCTACCTACAGTACATGCAGAAATTTTCACTTATATTGTCTTACCCTCATTGAGGAACTTTCCTTGTGACACTGAGCTGGTTGAGCAATTTGGATCATACTTGCTGGTGGTCTAGGTGGAGTGGGACTAGGGGACCTTGAACATTTTTTGTGAAAAATAACCTCTTTGTCACAACGGTAATAGTAGTTTTTACTTGAGCTGGGGTGCTGAACCCTGTGTTGAGTTCCAATTAACAATGCTTGCTGTTCTTCCACGCCTTCTAGAACTTCAGAAAACATTTGTCCTTGGTAATTATTAGCATTCCCAGTCATTTCTGCAGAGAAAAGGACAGGGAGGTGGTTCAGCATCATTTGAAGCTTATCTACCTTTTCCAAGAGAATTTGGAATTGGCTTTAGGCAACATAAGTAGAGATCTGCACCCTTTGGGAAGATACATTTACCCCATCCTATGCTATCTTGGTCAGCCCAAGGTAATATTAGGCCCTCAGCTGCAAGAAGCTCAGTTATTTCAAATTTAACACCTAGAAAAGCAAATGCAATGAGTCAAGATGTCTTTAGCAAACTTTTCTGTTGTTTCCTCACGGTGACACATCTCTCCAACCTTCCTTTGAGCTGTGGTTGTGGTTTTTTTTCTGGCCAGCAGAAAGTCGGACGTTCCTTAAATAAAATGTAATTTTCTGTAACATGTTCTAACAATGAAACCAAGTATCTGATGGTCACCCCATGCAGATACTCAGGTAGCATATCCATGTGTTCTATCTGATCCAAGCCTAAATCTATGTTAGCTATTCGAAAAAAAGAATAAAAGAATCACAGCCTTCCTTCTCATCATCATGTATATTTGCTGTTTAATTCCTGCAATGGTGTAATGCCTCAGGTTGTCTGGGGCAGCTAGCATCTGTCCCTACCAGTGCCCGACTGTAAATAGTTGCCAAGTCAGCAGTAAAACACTGCTGTGATGCAGTGCAGTACTTGGAACTTTTTTCTATAATATGATATAGTTGGTGCCAGTATGTGCATTACATCACTCTTATCTGATATGTCAGGGTGGTTAGATTCAGCTTTATTAAGAGTATTGCAGGTATTCCTCATTGGGCTGGCTGGCATTCCTTGACTCAAGGTAATACTACTTAAAGGAGCTAGTGATTATATGTAAAAAAATAAAAAACGTGTATTTTCCAGACTTTAAATTCCAGGATTTAAAACTGAATGGGGCAGAGGGTGTCCAGGCTGTCCCTTTTAACTGTAGATTAGTTAGTTTAGAGCATTACAGCTCGACTGTGCGGTAAAAGAGTTAGCACTGCTGCTTCATGGATCCATTGACCTGAGCTCTCATCCATGTCTGCAGGTTCTCTCTGTGTATATGGGAAACACATATCCCCAAAGATGTGCCAGTTAGGTTAATTGGAGTCTCTAAACTTCACTCAGTGGGAATATGAGTATGTGTATGTATGTGCACATGAGAGGGTCATGTAATAGACTGGTGCCCTCTTCATGACAGTTTCCTGCCTTGTACTCTGTATTACTGAGATAGATCCAAACTTCCTGTATTATTAAATAAAAAAAAAATAACAGTGCAGAACACTGGGGAGATCATGTTTCAGTAACATCATTTTTTAAGAGAGGAATTCGGCATAGTAGTGCATTTAAATGGTCTTTTATGAAGCTTTTGATAAAGTATTCTTGGGAGGTTAGTAATCAACAGGCAGAGATTCATGATACGTTGCATATAAACAGAACATAAAATGTTGTGAAACTAAGACTTTTATCAAAATAATGTAGTTTTAAAAGTGAAAACTCTTAGGAATCAGTTTCTACGACCACTATATTGTTTTTGATTTTTGTTAGTGATCTAGATAAAATACAATTCGCAAATTAAACTTAATTTGGTAGGTTAGTAGATATCTATAAATCTAAATTATTTTAGGTAAACGTAGACTGAGTACAGACTTGTTAGGATGTAAAGTTTATTATAAATACAGGTAAACTTTCATACACAGAAAATTTAAATATAAAATTTTAAATTTCCCATGAATTTGCAAAGTATGCCTTCTAAGAGGAAATTGGGAGTCTTAATGGACAATTTGAAAGGCTAATAGGCTGCTGGGTTACATAGCACAATTTTTGGAGCACGTGATAAATGACTATGCTTAAGTTGGATAAGACAACATCTAGAATATTGTGTGCAGTTTTGATCTAGCTATAGCAAATGCACAACAGTATTAGTGGAAATCTAAAAACTGCTCTAGACTCCCCGGAACAAGCTGTGATGAAATATTAAAGTTGTTGGATGTTGTCTGTATAAGAAAATTGTGAATAAGAAATTACAGAATAGTTCAAAAAGGAGTAAAAAATGTATTTATTAGCAATAATTGAAGTTTTGCACATTTAATGTTTAGAATTAATTTCAAAACACAGATCTGTATATTTTTATAATACATTTTGTGAAGGCAATACTGTAGTTTTAGTGTCAAATCTGAACTTGATATGTTTTTCAGTGTCACAAACTCCACAAAGAGCCATAGCAAGGTTTGGGGCAGCCATCTGTATATTATTTTTCTGGCTGCAAATTGCAAATAAATGATTGCACTGATGTGCACAAACAGGAGTACAAAACAGAACTGAGGGAATAGGGGAAAGGTGGAGGCTTTTAAGGGTCAGGATAGGAAGTGATGTCAAAGGGGCCGTGATTGGAAGGGTCGTCAATCATATGCTTGAGCCCAGACATGACATCAAGAGGGCTGGAACCGGAAAGGTCTTCATCTATAGGTTCGGACCCGGAAGTGATGTCAACAGGGCCAGGTGGAATTTCCCGTGAATGGTCTACAGGAAAGCGAGCAAAAGAATAAGTGCACTCTGCAACATCCCGGTCTGATTCAGAATTGCCCTTATTCAAGCCCTTTAGCTGCCTCCCTTGCACACGTGTGTGACAGCAGATAGTAGGCGCTGTATATGGGAATTGTCTAGATATGCTAAACAGAAAGACCTGTTTTCTTCCAGCCATTTATTTATGTTGTATTTGCATCTCATTCATTCATTTCAGTGACGCTGTTCATACTGGCAGAGGCTGTGCTTTCAGAAGTATACACTAATTGTCAGCAGTTAACTATATTTTTTCATGATTAAATTGAATTTGATAAATGAGACATTGAGTTTCAGTTCCGTATTGTGTCACATATAGATTTATCTACACACCCATGATTGTTTTTCAAATAACAGATATTGTTAACGGGTATTCCATAGACTCTCATCAAGTATCCTGATAATGTTAAATTCTTTAATACTTAAAAATGATAAATTTCACTTTTTGTCACCTTTTCCATGCACATTGAAAGCCAGGTTCTCTTATCCTAAATTCCTTTTAAATATGAAAGAGTTGAAAATCTGCTCACATTTTAGGATTTGGAATTGTGTGAAGGCTGATATTAAAAAAAAATATATATATATATATATATATATTTAAAAATAATAAAATCCGCTCCATATTGAGTTTAATTACTTGTTTTTGTTTATTTCTGTTTATAGATTCTTAGAGTAAGTGTAAGTTAAAAAAAATCAATCTAATAGTTACACATAGCTAATTCAAATTGAACCATTAGTGCATTGGCCATCTAACACTTCTAATTTATTACATAATTATTGCATTAACTGAAAATACCAGCATTAGAATGTAACTGATGTGATTTGTCATTTGTTAGGATTTTTGGTCCATAAAGCAAAAGAAAATTTTTACAGAAATATACTGGCATGTGTTATGCCTGAGATCAGCTTTGGACTTGGATATCCAGCTGCATTAGGCAGTTTTAAAGATTGATGAATGGGTGGAGTATTGGGTGAATAAAGCCATGCATGATAATAATACTTATAATTTTTTATAGGTTAAAAAATTTGATAATAGCAAGTAAAACTAGATGTTAGCAGACTTAGGTGGACTAAGCTAAATATCTAGTGTAAATGGGTGAAGTCTCTGCCTTCAAATAAAAAGACTTGCTTAATACAGTAAATGTAAAAATGAACCTGGTGTCCTCATGCTATTTTGAAATAGAATGTTACAGACAGCAAGAAAGAAAGTGGCTGTAATTGACAACTTGCCATTTTGATTTTCAGCTAAGTCAAATGTTATGATCAGTTGGTACCAAAATTGAACTCTTTGCCATGCACAATATCAGTTTGTTTAACATCAGAGAAGAGATGCATACTAAGCAGAAACTCTGGAGGTAATGGAACGTTGATGATGTTGAATCCCTATAAACTTGCAATATTTTAGATTCAGCAAATTTTCTTAATGCATTATTCAGTCAAATTCTAAATCCTTTTTATAAAAAGAGAGTTTTTATTACAGTGCTGTTCTTTGACTAGATAAACAAGTTGTTAAACACTTAACACATCCTAAGAGATGGTTTCTCTACATCAAAGAATGAAATTATCTAACAATTCCAGCAATGTTAAACTTGTGTTGATGCTCTTGTCTGAAATTCTTGTTTAAATAGATGACTTAATTATGCTTGTTAAGATATTGGAGGCCACACACATCTTATTAAATAACATGATATGGATATTATGAAGTGCTGAATTGTGTGTATTATTAATGCTTATGAGACCAGATTAGTTTTACAGTATATAATGTAAACGGCCTCTCCAAGATCACCTCATGTAAAAAAGTATTCTAAGCCCCTGCCTCTGTGTGGTACCTCATAAGGAAGAATATCTTCCACTTGAATGAAAATGTTTTTTGGCTATTGATTGTAGGTGCTCACTTCATAACAGGCTCTCTGTACTTGAACTCAGTTAAATTAATCCACCAAGTTATTTTGATAGTTACAGTACTATATATAGTACAATGAAATTCATATTTGCATGTCTCCTTTGAACAGTTGACAAAGGTACAATGCAAAAGAAGTAATAAGGTTCTTAAAAGTTTTTTTTTTAATATATAAATAAATACGTAATTTGTGGTGCAATTTGTAATTTAAAGTAGTTGTATTTGTTGGTTATGCTTTTGTCTGTCTGAAAGTACAGTGACAGTTACCACTTAAAGAACTAAATCAAAAAATATTTTTTCCAGAATTTGAGAAATTAAACTGTTATATATGGTGCTATGTTAATAGTGGCACAGGTCTTTGTAATAAATTGAATTTACTTCCACAGCCTACCTAATCCAGTTGTAATGAATCATATATATTAAAGAAATATCCTTTACTGTTTTAACATCTCTCTGTCTCAGTGCTGTGTCTGATGCAGTCGTTGGCAGTCATGGATTTGTACCTGTCTTTTTTTCCTTGCCATACTAAAAACATCCTTGCAACACATGTTCTTCCTAAAAAATCTCACAGCATTTCTACTGATGGTGCTTCTCTCTCTCTCTGCCTTCCTTTTGCTCTTTTGCCATTGATTTAACTCAGCAATATAACACTTTAAATGCCTTCAGCTCTGACGATGTTTCCAAATATGTCAATTTTCAGTTTTTTATCTCGCTTAGTAAATATCTTTTCACCTGTGCTCTCTTTAGTAATCCTCCATTTGTTATTTTATCTTCTGGGGAAAAAAAAAACATCTCACAGCTTTCTAGTCTGCTTTCCATTGTTTTGCTTGCAGTCCTTGTTTCACAATCGTAAATTAAGACAAACCAAATGTAACACCTTTGAATGTTCATCTTTGTTTTAATTGTTAAGTGCTGGTTTATAAGTATGTGTTTCAACTGCATAAAAGCTATTCTTCCTTACCATGTCTTCCATCTTGCATTGAAATGCCGCCCAGGTAACAAAAGTGATCTATCTACTTGTTTGATATTTTTAGATTTTACTTTTAACTTGATTTTTGACACTTTGCTTTTGTTAACACCATACTAACTATCTTCTTGCAATTCAATGTTAATCCCTTTTATTTACTGTCTTCTACTCCCACATTTAAAACTCAAGTTCTTCATTTTCAGAAATAAATACAGCAAGTCACACATTGGTAATATTGACACATCCTGCTCTTATTCCTTTTATTTCTTCAGTGCCTCTTAGAATTATTTCACAGAATAATGAGAAAATATCTGGTGTAAGAACACAGTTTTGTTGTACACCTGTTCTTATCTGCTTCCATTCTCGAAATTCAATATTGATTCGTACAGCTACTGTTTTTTTTTCAGTACAGATTTGTTACTAATCAAATGTATTCCCATCAAGTGGTAGACTTCTTAAACTGCTTTCTTCACGTTATCAAATGCGTTTATATAATCAGTGAAGCACACACACACTTACATATATATTTATTTCTTGATGATGACTTTGTTTTTCTTTGAATGAACTTGTTTCAATTAAAAGTCATATATTTCTCATTTTTTCAGTGCAAGATGACGGTTCTTCAGCAAATAGTGATTTTTGTTTTCTAACCCTTACTAATTTTTACAAGGGATGCCAATAATAGTGAAGGACACTGTATATATGCACCTTTGAAACTTCACTTTTGAACTTAACTTTCCATCTTTTTTTGGTAAAGCAATAAATGCTGATTTTGTTTCAATTTTTCCAGTACCATAGATGTTGTTCAATATATTTTTGTTGAGCGAACTGATCCAGTTTTAAATTATATGAAATAGTCATTAGAATGCAAATAAATAAATATATATCAGCTTTGCTTTTGGGGTTATCCTTGGTTAATGCCATCAAAAAATAAAGGGCTGAATACAACATGGGTACAAAAATATTTTATTTGAGCAAAGGAAGAGAAAAAAAAATCTGTAAATGACCAAAAACATGTTTTCACTGATTTACAAGAAATAAAATGATCCACTTATAGGATAAGTTTTATTTTTCAAGTTGAAGTTATTTCTTTATAGTCTTGCTTTGTAAAGTGAAGCATATTTTATAAATTAAAAAAAAAACACCTAGCCTGTTCTTGCTTGTTTTAATGAAGTTGAAGGCTTCTGGGTTCCAAATATGAGGGAAAAAAAAATCTTAAAACTTCCCAAATACTTCCACTTTGAAGCAGCAAAGGTTTCAATTTAAGAAATGTTTCCTTCCTCATTTCTGAGGCATGCTTATGACAACCAAAGTTAAGGTGAAATAACATATTTCATCACAGATTCCTGGTACTATTTTCTTAAGGTAAGGGTATGTTTCTTGCTCTCTTCTCTGCTCGCAGCGGCAGAATCACTGGCATAAGCTTATGTATATGCAGCTTATTATCCTACACATGTACACTCAAATTATACAATTATTTTTTCTAAACTGCACCTTCTTTTCAAATATTTACATTCTGTATTATTAATTCACACATGTTTCAAGCAGTATGGTAATGAACAGTGCACTTTTCATTATACTTTATGTGCATAACCATAAATTTGAACTGAATTCTTCACACTGAACGGTATTCAATAATAAAAGCCTTAGATTTTTGAAAGAGTCAAGTCACCAACACATCACATTTCATGTGGCGTGTCATGTGCACATACGATAAGCAAAAATTAAAACAGCAGATTATGTGATACAGACAACCACAAAGAAACAGACTGAACTACAGCACTGCACAACAAACCAATTATTGTTATTTTTAACACATGATGAGTTGCTCTTGCTGATGATATGGTAATAAAAGAACTGAGGATAATGTTTTTAAAGTGAGTAAGCTAACTTGACACTCACAGACACCAATCATACTGTAAACATCTGAGAAGGAAATGCAAACTCTAGTCAGACCATGGCATTGTGAGGCAGGAGTAACAGCCCTGATCTACAAATCTGCCTATGCTAATACAGCTCTACTAAACTTCAACATGGTTTAAACTAAATGTATAGCTATAATTTCTATTTAGTTCTTGACTCTTGATTGCAATTTTTCTCTTATTAGGCCACCAAAGCACATGTGCATTATTACACAGGCATCAGTATGCAGTATCTTTACGAAATAACAAAATACGTTTCTGTATCGTGAAAGAATGTGACAGATCATGGTTTTACAGATACCATTGGCTAGTTGTCCACAGAACAGAGACAGTAAGTCACATCTGGACATCAATGTTGAATAATGTCAATAGTAGTACTTGTCAATGTCTTTCTGAGGTGAATCCATGCCCCCTTGTGCTGAAAGGGTGCTACAGAGGAAGTCAATCAGTGAAACTTGTAGCCAGTCTCCTTTTAAAATGGACAGATCTCTCAAACATGATTCAGTTTTATGGATATGCCCTGTTGTAATAGTTTTATTTAATTCTTATCATCCAAATCCATACTTTGTTTTCTCAATGGAACCACAGCGCCCATTAGCTCCATTATAAAACAAAAAAGAGCGGCTTTTTTTTTTTTTATATAACAAATATACTTCACTTTAGAATGCAATTTCATATGGTAAATTACTATATACTACAAAGAAGTAACTTCATCTTGACATATACTTAAGCTATCCTTTAAATGTCCTTTATGTGATGAGAATCATACAATACTATCATAGCGCAGAGGCCGTGAATTATGAATATATTTTTAAGCTTTTAATTTAGACAAAAACATGTCAAAAGATTATATTGTCTAGTCTAACAATTCTTCCACTCTAAATATTTTTATTGTTAGTAAATGAAACAAAACATCAAATTTACTGGGCATTTCCTAAAAATATTTACAAAACTCAATTTGTCAATTTTATTAGCATTGTATTACATTAGTCCATTCAGACCTGATGAAGTGTTTAAATCTAAGGAAATACACCTGGGTTATTTCATTTTCTTTACATTTCTCCTGTTAAATCTCAAATTTAAAGTACGAGTTGTTTTGGTAAATAAAACTATCCATTGAATTGAAATGAAAAAATTAATAGAATATCTAAAGTGCCTATTTTTCCCAAATGTTCCATCATTTATCCTAAGCTTTTTTGTTTACTTTTGTAGTGGGCAGAATGATACTGTAATTTGACAAAGATCCCATTTTAGCACATTTTCATTTTATGTTTGGTGAGTCACAGACCACTTCACAGATTTTGAAATAACAACAGAATCGTTTATACTGAGTGCAAATGTATTCGGTACTCCTGGCATTCCCTTGTAATTGACAACAGATTCATATGTGCAGGCAGTGCTGTTTAAATCAGGGAGACTAACAGATTTTGAGTGAATGAAATTTTGGAGACAAAAAAGCAAGACTTCAAATTGGCTTTAAATATAGCATGGTTGTGGGCACCAAATTCATGGACATCAGGCTTTGTGCTTAGAATTTATTTGGCTTATCATGCTGAAATAAATATTTCTTCTCAAGGCATTCAAAACATTGAATGTTGTGGACCAATAATTTTGAAAAGCAGAGGGGCCTGCTGAAAAATTTTGCTGTTACTTTTAATCTTTCCCTTTCCTCAGTCAAATACAATCAAGTGATATTTTAATTATTCAACCATGTTTTATTGAACAGATTCATGATGTACTCTGTCCCATCACTTCTTTCCTTGGGTAAGGAATTATTTGTTGTTGTTTTTACACTTTGACCAATGCATGGTCACATTTGAGTCAAATAATTTTATGGAGAAATGCACTGGGAGATCAAAAAAAAATAGCCTTTGATTAAGAAATAAATAAAAGAATAACCCTGAAATGTATACATACTCAACTTACAGTAAGAAAACTGAAATCAATTAAATTTAATAACACTTGGTAATTTCTAGTGGTGGAATATAGGAGGATAAAGGCAGCAACACGACTCTTGGGTAAAAGTAACAAAGCGAGAACACAATGAACTTTGGCATCTAACTCAGAAGTATACTGTGCACCACAATACGTAATTGGGTGGCCTAAGTTGTGTTAAATATCAGAACTATAATGTTCCATGTCATTAAAAAAAAGAAATTTTAACCTCTGCAAGATACAGCTAATAAGTGCTGGATTTAAGTGTTATTATGAAGTGTTAAAATTCTGTACTTATTTATTTTTACTTTTTGTTTTCATTTTGGTTTGTGCTTAACCTTTTGTATCAAATTATAATGCTTCTTTAAAAGGAGAAATGTCAAGTGTATTGACTTTCACAATTTAAATTGATTTGAATTTGAATCTGAGAAAAACCCGTGGGTATGAAAATTCCCACACGATCTGAAGTAATGTCAGTTTTGGAAAACATTCCTGTGAGTGCTCCGCTGGTGTAGAGCTCATGTGAGTAATTTCCACAGGAGTGGAAAAAGGATACATAATCAGGCATGGCCATTTAAAAAGTATTGGTTTTTTAATATCTCAACATAAAATTTGAATAACACTGAAAAATTTCATATGCAAAAAAACCTTACTGTTTTTGTAACCATTTTCAAAGGTGATTGTGAATTTTGCAGAGATGCTGTGTGTGCCAGTTATTACTGTTGTCTTGCTTACATTAAAATGAAGTAGACAGAAGTGCTGTTTCTTAAACTAAAGCATTCAGATGTACATGCGTAATCAATTATAATGTACCCCTTTTTGTATCTTGCCGTGATCTGGCAAACTGACATAGAATGGTTCTGCTTTATGCACCATGCTTCTAGCTCTCCATGAACTTGTAAATGGTATAAATAAGTTTAGTAAATGCAATAAAGTATATAGTTAATATGGTGAATATACATAGTAGTTAACTACATGAAAGTGCTTTTGAAATACTTCTGCTTAGTTGCACATTCTCTGTTTATATTTAAAATAAATGCGGGAAAATAATACTTCAACATTCAAAGCGGCAAATTTTTGAAAGAGAAAAATTTCAAGAAAAATTAGTTTTGTCTGTGTTTTTAAAACACTCCTTTCTGATTTTTTTATTTTTTACTGCTTCTTTGTCATACAAGAGTGAGACCAGTAAGACTGTAGCGAGCAACATGTATCCCACTCCTAGACAATTTTCTGTGTTACAACTGAAAGCTACATAATCACATATGAATTTTAATAATAAAAATTCATTACATTTATGTAGTGCTTTTCTCACTATTCAAAGTACAGCCATAGAGGGAAGACCCAGGACACAAACCCCTGATCTCCTTACTGCGAGGCAGTAGCGCTACTTTAATAAGCCATAATCACTTTTTATTAGAAGTCTAATGAAAAAATATATAAACCAGAATAATGCAGCATTGAAAAGTATAAAAAAAGCACAGCCTCACATTTTTGCCATTAAAATGGACAGCATGTTGACAGGTAATCATGTGTGCACACTTAATCATTTCAGTGGCAATCACCTGTCTTTGTAAGGTTAAAACCATCTACAAGACCACACTGACAGGTCATACTGTTGGTCATTGCATAAAATAAATTGAGGCAAATGAGCTCCCTAAAGAACTGAAGAACAGCTATTGACTGATGCAGATCAAGGTGAGAGACTCTAAAAAAAATCAAAAGCATTGATAATGTAAAGCAGAGATCATAAATAAAATATCAGGTATTGAAGACACAAATTATTATCATCTAGATTTTTCAAAGAACATGTCCTAAAATTCTCAGCAGCCAAACAGACAAAATAATTGATTAGAGAAACAGTGAAGAGACCAAAACCAACCATTAAGGGTATGCAGTGTATAAAGGCAGTGGTGTGATGAATTGGTGGTTAATTATCAATTGATCAGATACTCCACCAGTTTGGCCTGTATGGTTTTAGTTTTGAAGAAGAAACCATATTTGGAAAAGGCTGACAAAAAAGCACATGATTAGACTATGAATTAATGTGGAAAAGATCACAACTCTCTGATAACAAGCAAACTTGTCAGACTGGGGCATAAAATGGATGGTGCAAAATATAGCAATCTACTAACAAGACAGTGTGCCAAAACACAAAGCCAGTAGTGCTCATGAATGGCTTAAAAAAAGAAAGTGAAACCACTAAAGTGATTCTGTCATAGTGCTGACCTTGAATTCCATAGAAAATCAATGGCAAGGGCTTAAGATTTTTATATAACATTGCTCACCAAATATCTTGCAACATTTCTGACAACTTTGGAAGAAATAGTGGGCATACTTAAAACTGCCAAAAGAAGTCATACTATAAAACATTTGCAACATACCACAAAAGGATGTGTAATTGCAGAAGAACAGACAGCTACAGAATATTAAGTACTTAAGGACTTAAAGGGGATGAATACTTTCAGAGCGGATATTTTCAGTTTTGTAATTAATTTTCTTTTATAATAAAAGTTATTAGTCATACACATGAGCTGCTACTGATTTTTATGAATAAGGGGGATGTGGAGAGCTGTATTTACTACAGAAGGATAAAATTGATGAGCCACAGCATGAAGCTATGGGAAAGAGTAGTGGAAGCTAGGTTAAGGAGGGAGGTGATGATTAGTAACAGCAGTATGGTTTCGTGCAAGGAAAGATCACCACAGATGTGAGGTTTGCTCTGAGGCTATTGATGGAGAAGTATAGAGAAGGCAAGAAGGAACTGCATTGCATCTTTGTGGACCAGGAGAAAGCATATGACGGGGTGCCTCGAGAGGAGTTGTAGCATTGTACGAGGAAGTCAGGAGTGGCAGAGAAGTATGTAAGAGTTGTACAGGAGTTGTACAAGGGAAGTGTGACTGTGGTGAGGTCTGTGGTATGAGTGACTAAGGCATTCAACTTGGAGGTGGAGGTAGGAACAAGACAGAATACATGTGTGTAAATGAGAGAGAAGTCAGTTGATTGGTGAGGATGCAGGGAATAGAGTTGGCAAAGGTGAATGAGTTTAAATACTAGGGAGCAAAAGTACAAATTAATGGGGATTGTGGAAGAGAGGTGAAAAAGAGAATGCAGGCAGGATGGAATGGGTGGAGAAGAGTGTCAGGAGTAATTTGTGACAGACTGGTATCAGCAAGGGTGAAAGGGGAGGTCTCCAAGATGGTAGCGAGACTAGCTATGTTATATGGGTTAGAGACGGTGGCACTGACCAAAAAACAGGAGACAGAGCTGGAGGTGGAAGATTTATGCTAAGATTTGCATTGGGTGTGACGAGGATGGATAGCGATTGATTGTAAATAAATATGTTAATCATTTGATAAGCCATAGTTTAAATATAAAATTTTTTAACCATTGTAAGTAAATGTTTAGCTGTTTCAATACTTTCTTCCCACTGTGTATGTCTCCCATTTGCTTTTCCTGATGAGGGTCTTGGTTGCAGCAGTCCAAGCAGATCAGCCCATTCTTCCCTATCCTCACTTACTGATTCCAGCTCTTCTTGGGGAATTAATGTTTATTTCTAAACCAAATGAGGGTAATGATCACTCCAGTGTGTCCTGGGTCTGCTGCAGGGTCTCTACCCAGTCGGTTGTGCCTGGAGCAGCTCTAGGTTGAGTTCCAAACTAACCCTCATCTGCTCTTCTTACTTCAGAGGTGCAGCTACTCTACTCTGAGACTAATGGATTACTGAGCTTCTTACCCTGTATTGTAGTGTCAGCCCAGCCACCTTGCAAAGAAACCTCATTTCTTCCACTTGAAGCCATGATCTCATTCTTTTGTTCATTACCTACAGCTCATAACCACAGGTGAGGACAGGGATATAGATCGACTGGTAAACCAAGAGCTTTGTCTTTTAGACTCTGCTCCTGCTTCACAACCACAGACCGGCACAGTGGCCGTAGAACAGCTGCCATCACTCCAATTCACTTGTTGATCACATTTCTTTTTCACATCACTTGTGAACAAGATCCCAAGATACTTAAATTCCTCCATTAAGGGCAGTTGTTCACCCCTCACCTCATGTATAACGCCATGCGTAGAATTCACACTAAAACATGGTGTACAGTTTAAACAGAAATATACATACACACAAAAAAATCTGCATTGTGAATTTCCCCTTGGGATTAATAAAGTATCTATCTATCTATCTATCTATCTATCTATCTATCTATCTATCTATCTATCTATCTATCTATCTATCTTCCATGTTCTTCCGCTACATAAATCCCGGTCAGCGTTAAATGTAATGCATGTGCACGCACCTGCTGCCCCACCCCAACTCCTCCCAGAATTGCACCTCTTTGAATATGCAAATCAATATAAATAGCCTCTTAAGTTTAGTGTTCTGTGAAAAGACAATGGCAAAAGCACAGGGAAAAAAGAAGAATTTCAGTCAATACCAAGTGGAGGCAAGCAGTGGTATAAACAGCAAAAGAAAGTTGATCGAGTGACATAGAGTGGCGGAGAAACTCGAAAGTTCAAGTTCAGAAAGTCGCACAGCGCCCAAAATAAAAAAGAACTGATCATATATCAAAGTTGCATGAAAAGGCCCACCATCTGAGTGCTATATGGAAGCGTATTAGGGTACAGAGAAAAGAAAAAAACAGAGACATAGTGGGAAAAAAAGGTTGAAATTTCCTCATATAGAATATTTTGTCACTAGCAGAATACCCGCGCTTCGCAGCGGAGAAGTACTGTGTTAAAGAAGTTATGAAAAAGAAAAGGAAAAATTTAAAAAATAACGTAACTTGATTGTTAATGTAATTGTTTTGTCATTGATATGAGTGTTGTTGTCATATCTATCTATCTATATATATATATATATCTATATATATATATATATATATATATATATATATCTATAGGTTACATGTTGGCGCAGTGGTAGCGATGAGCTGGCCCCCTATCCAGAGACTGTTCCTGCCTTCTGCATGATGCTAGCTGCGCTGTGCGCGAGCTTCAATGAAATAATTTAATGCAGCAGTACTGTCTCTTTCAAACATACTAACCCCCAATTCCTGTTCTTCCTTTCCTTTCTCCATATAACCAATTACCACACAATAAGCTCTGTAATGAATGTCAAGCCATCTCTAAGCTTAGAATACCGATTCTTCAAAACCTTTAAGGAACATCAAAAATATCTTCATGATGCATGTTTAATTATTCCATCCATCTATCCATCCAGGGTCGTGCCAGCCCCAGCAAGCATACAGCGCGAGGCAGGAACAATTCCTGAACTTAGGGGCCAGTTCATCACTACTGCTAATTATTAACAGTATACATTATTTAAATGAAGTTAAAAATTTACCTGTATAATGTAATATATATACTTTACTGCATTTCATCTTAAAAAAGATACCAAAAGCTACAAGAAGATAGTGCTTGGAAATCTAAATTGACTTAGAAGCCAGTCATCGTCATCTGTAAATATGCGCTCTCTTCTATTGAATTCCTTTAGTGTTATTGTATGGTATAATGAGCTTCAGAATGCAAATTCTCCATAAACTTATTTTTCCTATAAAATCATAAAACTACAATAATAATAATAATACAATAAAAGCAAGAAAAATATACAATATGAAAGCGTAAGTGGCTCAGGTTGTGCAATATTAAAGCTGTAATGCGTGTTTACTGTAAGGTAGTTATACTTATAAGTACAAACAGTTCTACTGGGAGCACTTTATGGACTGAAAGAGTGTGCATGTAGCTCTTGGAATGAAACTGTTTCTGAACCGCGAGGTCCCTCCAGGAAAGGTTCTGAAGCATTTGCCAAATGGGAGAAGTTCAAATTAATTGTGCGCATGGCTGAGGTAGCGTGTGCTAGATGCTGTATCCCAATAATTCTCTCCGATCTTGACACAATCTTGACACATAGAGCTTTCTGATCCGCTGCTGTATAGCTGTGATTCCAAAATGCTCTGAGTGGTGCACTAAGAGTAACAACGCTAAAGCAGCTACAGTTTTGGAATAGTTTATCCATTCCATGCACCATTATATTGTTACAGGTTGATTACAATCAGAAGCCTTAAACTGAAAAAAAATATGTGGTTAATTTCAGTGTACAGTTATCCCTAAAGCAGATTCCATCCAGACTACTGCCTTATTACATCCACTTACAACTCGTTTTGCACCCTGGTTAAAAGGACACTGCGGCCGTAGATCTTATATTCCTTTCCTACTTACCTTTTCGGCAATCGTTAACATCTTCCGTTGGCGCTTGGGCACGGCCCCTGAAGCAGTAGCAGATCGTTTTGGAGCCATAATGAAGGGCTTGACTATGCACAAAGATAAACACAAAAGAGCACAACTCTTTACACAGCAAAACACGTTGATCCTGAATGAGCGAGACAAGACTTCCTGGTTAACACTGCATTCAGCACGCAGGAACTTAACTGCATGCTCTGATTGGTTAGCTTCTCAGTCAGGAGAACTTAACAGCGTGCTCTGATTGGTTAGCTTCTCAGTCATCCGCCAATAGCGTCCCTTGTATGAAATCAACTGGGCAAACCAACTGAGGAAGCATGTACAGGAAGTAAAAAGACACATTGTCCGCAGAACCCGCGAAGCAGCGAAAAATCCACGTATATATTTAGGTATGCTTTCATATAAAATCCGCGATAGAGTGAAGCCGCGAAAGTCGAAGCGCGATATAGCGAGGGATTACTGTATTTGATAAAGCTACGTCAGGGATGTGAATCAAAAAAAGAAAGGGAAACCACACAAGAATAGTAGCACTTATTTGATGCTGGGTGCCGCCAGTTTGCATAACTGAGCTGAAAACTTGTGTACGCAATGGTTTGAGCTGGCATGGAAATGTGCATGGCTTTATGCCAAATTTAGTTTTTATACATTGCGATGTGAGCATGGAAGTGGGTGTACGCAACATTTTTTGTGCATACGCACTATTTATACATGAGGAGAATGCATCCCACTCTTTTCTGAGAAAGAACTAGAACCTCAGACTTGAAAGTGCTAATCCTAATCCCAGTCTCTTTAAATTCTGCAGTGAGTCAGTTGCTTAAGTGCATGCTGAAGGTCACCTTCAGATGAGTCAAAGAGGAAAACATCTTCTGCATAAAGCAACAATGATACTCCAAGCCTCCCTAACTCTCACTCTGGCAGCACTCACTATGTTCATACAGGGAATGAATTGAATGCAGGAGCAGCACTGTTAGCATATATTCCTAGAGCACCTCTCCCAACACATTCCTGAAGTAAGTATCAAAAACTTTTTTCTAAATGATAAAAACACAAATAGATTGGATTATCATACTCCCATGCACCCTACAGCAACTGTACCACAGCTCAGAGAAGATGTGGTCTATTGTTCCACAGCGGCTTAGCTATCAGGTAGATTCTTTCCTCCATGTACCCTTGCATATTATTTTTATATACTATATACTGTATATATATATATATATATATATAATTTCAGAAGAGTAGAATTTAGAAAACGGAACGATGCAAGTACTTGTTTGCAGTACCAGGCTGTTTAATGTCTTTAGTATATACAAGCCTACATGTTGCACATAATTTTGATAAATCTGGTCACTAATAGGCAGCATAAATAATGAAGGAACCTCAGTATGACAAGAAAATTATTGATAAATATATAGGGTACATTTTTAAAAGATTATGTAGTAAACAGCCATTATTCTGTTTTATGTGTATTAATATTTTAGACCTTAGCCAGATATCACTGTAACAGAGTATACAGTGCACATGCTTCTCACACACTTTAACAGATATACCCATTAATTTATTCCAGCCACATGACACACACATTAAGTCTACACCATGTAAGAAATGGAGGGATTTCAGTATAGCATTTATAAAGAATGATCTGATCACCAGATTATCTAACTTTATTCACTGGTATTTTCTGTTCAGTAGAAAAAACATAAATTATGTATAAAAACAAACATTTAAACAACATATCATTGCTACATAAACTGTTGAATACCAAGATTTTTAGGATATTTTCACTTACACAATCTCTTTAAAACTACTTTTGTAGCATTTCTCAAATCCGGTTTGTCAGAAAATTACTTTGTCAAGCTTGTCACATTTGCTAATAACACTTAGCGAAGGGTAATATTTAATGGACAAGAAAACTAATTCAGATTTCACAAACTCCTGTTGCTTTAAAGTTCCAGATCTCTTCCTCTTTTTTTTTTTTTTTTTTGTTCCAACATTAAGGCAACTTCTTGCTTAACGTGTGTACTAAGGCAGGATTAGCCATTGGACTGGACTGATCATACCTGTAGTAATTACTCTTACCTGAGAAGACATCCCATTCTTTACCATTACAAACATGCTTGTCACATTTTAATTGTTATATTAATGAGCATTAGTTTTGGTTAATAAACCCAACAAATGATATGAATTTAATGTTTACATATTGAAGTGTGCTGTTTAAACAACCCCACTAAGTTGTAATTATATGCTTCCATTAACAAACTTCATATTGTAACATTAGAGTGACCTGCCTCATGCTTCAAAGCATTATAAGCTGAGCCACATGAATGCCCGGTATACTAAATACTTTTTTTTTTTTTTTAATCACTATGTGGAGCAACTAATTTTGTTTTTTTGTAGAACAGCCACAGCTAATATCGCAGAAATATTATGGTGCTGCATTAAAATGTGGTTGCTTTTGCTATAATTTGTAACTCACTTATTCAAGTACATGGTGCAAGTTAAAACCATTATAACTCACAGTTGATGGATCACAATCTCACATCATCACCCTTTCAAAGCAAAGATAAATCATTTTTTTTTATTTCTGAATGAATACAGTACAGAATAAATGTGGCAATAACTAAAGCCTTTTTTGTTGAAAGAGCAGCATTACTAAACTTTAAGTTAAACCCAGCAGAATTTTTTTAATACAGGCATATTACCTGCAATCCCAAAATAAAATTCAAGTACTGTAGATTCAAAGTGGCAAACCTATCATGGATTATTTAATTTCATTTTGAATTCACACGTATGTGTTGTGCATCTGGTTAACTTGAATTGAACATCTGCCCCTTTCAAACTCTCTGCACCTGCTTTATTCTATAGATCACTGCTGTTTACAGATTCTACACTTTTAATAACAAAAAAAAAAAAAACCCAAAATGTTAGATAAGGATGCCTTGTGGCCAGAGAAAATTTGGTGGCAATTGATTATCCCAGGACTAGATGACATTGTATAATCTGATTACTTGTATTATCTAATTTATTTTAAGCAATGATTATAAGTAGTGTTCATTATTTGGTTACAGGTAAGAAAATACCAGTGAATATATTTAGTACATGCACATGGAAAGATAAATTAGGTACTCTATGATGATCATATCATTTTTTAATATGTTATAATGAAACTCCCCCAAATGCTTATTTTCTGTAGACTTAATTTGTGTGTGATGTTAATGGATGACTGTGTGCAAGTGTTTTGAGACTGTATCTGTGTGTGTGTGTGTGTGTGTGTGTGTGTAGGGGAGGTCTTTGTTAGGGGGGTGTCTGTCCCAAAGAGTATTTGCTCTAGCAATTTGTTCCCGAGGTTAAATCTATTTGATGACTCCTGACGAAGAATTTTTGTAGATACATGAAGTTCATCTTGAAAGATGGAACAAGGCAAAATCATCAGGTGAGGGTCTTGGACTAAAGCAATTGTGAATGTCGTTTCAATTAAAAAACAGATTTCAGCCATGATTTTACAGTGTCCCTTTACAGGAATAGCTAATAGTCAATAAGTCTTTATTTTATTCGATATGGTGTCATTCATAAAGAAAGCAATCACAAGGATAATTTAAAGCATGCAACTTAAAATTGAATAGTTGTGGAGGTATAGTGCTTTAAAATGGGCAACTTGGCAGTTTCATTGTTAGTATTTGATGATAAAATAGAAGGTCTTAACCAATTTGGGGGGAGTTGGGGAAAGCAGTTTCAAGAAATGTGTCTCATTTATTTACTGAGCCTATTCTGTTAAGAGCTGTCCTTTAGAAAGAAAAGCAGAATATTCTAGATTAGGTCATCTTTTCTGCTTCATGTTAACAATTAAGGTTTTCTGTTATAGATGTGATTTCCTATAAAAAATGTAAAATAAAACAATAAATTTATTGCAAGTATTACCATTCCAATTAATGGTGGTACATCAAGTAGTCTGGCACCAGGAAAATATTTTACTGTTTTGAACTGTTGTGTTTCCAAAGTCAGTAATGTCTATGCTGTAAACCACTGAAATGCCAATAATGAGCACATCATTTTCAGTATCAACAGAGGAGCTGTTATGTACAGATTCTCACATCTTGGTCTAAATTGGTGACCCGGACTATATGTCTGTCCGACAGACTTTAGGCAACATCAAAATAGCCAAATGATTTCTTCAGACAGAGCCTCCTGAACAGTTAGTGTGTCTTAAAGCTGTCAGGGTTAAACATGCTACTCCAATTGTGCTTGTCTTTACTACCAACTCTAAATTAAGTAAATTGTTGAAATAGAAATCTGTTTGTAATCATGCCAAACCTACTTTAGGACACAAACAAGACAAGTAAATTCTTATGGAAGTACAGAAAAAGATTATGTTTACTATTAATTTTAAATCCAGGCAAAAGTTCCTGTGCAGGTTCTGTTCTATTATTAAAGATGTTGTGTCACCAGCATGCCTGGTATTAAAGTACTGTTGATGATGATGCATATTTTATGAGACTGCAGTGTTCTGAAATTGAACTTAATCCATTGATTTATATGGAATATCAACACTGCTAAGCCTGATGTGCTGCTGAATAGGTACTGACTCCAAGCTTCTCCAGGTTCCAATTAAAAAATAGAATGTGCTTTTCACAGGTTAAAAACACTGTATAATCAAAATTCTCAAGTATTTTAGCACAACTGAAAAGCCACGAACAATCAGACAACAATCAGCATTTGCACCTGCTATCCTCTTGTAATATATGGATCTGATGTTACATACGCATCCAACAATCCCAGCCTGAAAAACACTGCACCACTGCAAGTGTTACACTTGATACTGGATCAAAATTCTAGGATGCCATTATTGTGAAGAAGTTTGTTTTGATTCATGGGTTTTGCATGAGCACAAAAATGTATTCTGCTCTTTAATATTACAGGGTCAGTTTAGTTGCTGATTGGGGTTGAAATACAGTGCAGCCGGAAAGTATTCACAGCGCATCACTTTTTCCACATTTTGTTATGTTACAGCCTTATTCCAAAATGGATTGAATTCATTTTTTTCTTCAGAATTCTACACACAACACCCCATAATGACAATATGAAAAAAGTTTACTTGAGGTTTTTGCAAATTTACTAAAAATAAAAAAACTGAGAAATCACACGTACATAAGTATTCACAGCCTTTGCTCAATACTTTGTCGATGCACCTTTGGCAGCAATTACAGCCTCAAGTCTTTTTGAATATGATGCCACAAGCTTGGCACACCTATCCTTGGCCAGTTTCGCCGATTCCTCTTTGCAGCACCTCTCAAGCTCCATCAGGTTGGATGGGAAGCGTCGGTGCACAGCCATTTTAAGATCTCTCAAGAGATGTTCAATCGAATTCAAGTCTTGGCTCTGGCTGGGCCACTCAAGGACATTCACAGAGTTGTCCTGAAGCCACTCCTTTGATATTTTGGCTGTGTGCTTAGGGTCGTTGTCCTGCTGAAAGATGAACCGTCGCCCCAGTCTGAGGTCAAGAGCGCTCTGGAGCAGGTTTTCATCCAGGATGTTTCTGTACATTGCTGCAGTCATCTTTCCCTTTATCCTGACTAGTCTCCCAGTTCCTGCTGCTGAAAAACATCCCCACAGCATGATGCTGCCACCACCATGCTTCACTGTAGGGATGGTATTGGCCTGGTGATGAGCGGTGCCTGGTTTCCTCCAAATGTGACGCCTGGCATTCACACCAAACAGTTCAATCTTTGTCTCATCAGACCAGAGAATTTTGTTTCTCATGGTCTGAGAGTCCTTCAGGTGCCTTTTGGCAAACTCCAGGCGGGCTGCCATGTGCCTTTTACTAAAGAGTGGCTTCCGTCTGGCCACTCTACCATATAGGCCTGATTGGTGGATTGCTGCAGAGATGGTTGTCCTTCTAGAGGGTTCTCCTCTCTCCACAGAGTGACCATCGGGTTCTTGGTCACCTCCCTGACTAAGGCCCTTCTCCCCCGATCGCTCAGTTTAGATGGCTGGCCAGCTCTAGGAAGAGTCCTGGTGGTTTCGAACTTCTTCCACTTACGGATGATGGAGGCCACTGTGCTTATTGGGACCTTCAAAGCAGCAGAAATTTTTCTGTAACTTTCCCTAGATTTGTGCCTTGAGACAATCCTGTCTCAGAGGACTACAGACAATTCCTTTGACTTCATGCTTGGTTTGTGCTCTGACATGAACTGTCAACTGTGGGACCTTATATAGACAGGTGTGTGCCTTTCCAAATCCTGTCCAATCAACTGAATTTACCACAGGTGGACTCCAATTAAGCTGCAGAAACATCTCAAGGATGATCAGGGGAAACAGGATGCACCTGAGCTCAATTTTGGGCTTCATGGCAAAGGCTGTGAATACTTATGTACATGTGATTTCTCAATTTTTTTTATTTTTAATAAATTTGCAAAATCCTCAAGTAAACTTTTTTCACGTTGTCATTATGGGGTGTTGTGTTTAGAATTCTGAGGAAAAAGTGAATTTAATCCATTTTTGGAATAAGGCTGTAACATAACAAAATGTGGAAAAAGCGATGCGCTGTGAATACTTTCCGGGTGCACTGTAAATAACACTGCTTTTGTGCACAAAACAGTCACAGCAAAGTTCAGAGTAAAGAATAATAACGAGACTCACAAAATAAACGGTTTCAGTCACTATGTCTCATTAAAAACAGAGTTTCATAATATAAAAGGCAAATCTATGTATTCCTGAAAATTTTCAAGAATATGTGAAACCCAATAGTAAAATAAGGAGCAAGATACTACATTTCAAATTAGTACATAAATTGTGCATATTGTTACTCCAGTTAGACATTAGGGACAAAGTGATCACGTTTCCATGTAACTACACAGTTATGATGGATGCCAATAGCAAAGTATACCTGCTTAAAATCTGACGATAACGTTTATGATGATTATTGTATCTGCTTATGTTGACAGGAGTTGAGTGTTCGAGTAACGTTAATTCCTTGTTTACAGTTTTAACTGTATATGTATGATTATTGGGAATCGAAATACACTGAGAACCTAACTGGAATAAAGAGGAATAAGTAAACTGTGTTATACTGTAAAGTGAATGGAATGGATGTTGCAGTGGAAATTTTGGAGAACTTAACTAAATTGTACAAAGATGTAAGTCTGCGTGTGAACAGGGATCACTTTGCTGTTTTTCCTGAAGATCCTAAGAGGGAATATAAGCAACTCTAAGACATGCTCAGCTGTCATCATATATAATGCATCTTTCTGTAATCTTTTTTTTTTCTAATATAAGCTTGCATGTTAAAAGTAACATCTGAATTAAAATCATAATTTAAGAGTGTATTGTCAAAATCTTGGAAGACTCAATTCAGATAACTAGATGTTGTGGTATTTTCTGGTTTTAGTTTTTTATTTTTGTTGTGTTGATGCTTCATGTTACCACAAAATGCACACCACCACAGCTGGATTGTCACCTGAGTATTTTCCAATCTATTGGCTTCAGTTGCGCTTTAGAGCACCATGCATTCTGATTGGTCAAAATTCTGGTGACTGCATGTCAATCCAGGGGGTCAAGCCAGTTACCTCTGGGATAAATATGTCTGCCCAATTGATATCCAGTATCCTTTGGTGGATAATTCTGAGCAAAAACAATTATTGTGTATAATAGTCAGCAGTGAAGAAACGGTCAAAAATTGGGCAGTTAGGTTGCGGTTTGTTTTTTTGATTTGTTTCTCTTTGATTTCTGTTTTTGTTCATTGACATTGTGTTCACTTCTCCTGATGTTTATTATTCATAATAATCCCTTGGGACTCCTAGTCCTTAATCAGATGTCTGGTGTCAAAGATCTGCTCACCAAGTACATAATGTTGGTGTTTTCTAAAGTTTGTTGATGTTGCTTTTTAACAATTGTACTAGTCACTTTCATTGCTCACTACTGTTTTTCCTATTCTTTTTGCCTTCTTGGTGGCTAAAAATGGCACAAATTGAAAACTTACATATCTGGTTATATTATTGAAAAAATGTTTCAGAATGGCTCCAGGAAATTGTCACTAATATATTTCTTATTTTTCATATTTTCATTGAGCTACTTGTGAAAAATATGGTGAATGTGGATATAGTACAAAAAGTATAAAAGGCCATTGTTTTACAGACAATTTAAGCTATGATAGTTGTAGTTTCCATCCCAAGAGAGGTTTTTTTTCAGATAACACTAAATTTCATTGCAGCTCTCTACAACAGTGATTTATTTTTTCAAGTTACGTTCATTGTCACACTTTGATTATCTAATAAAACCCTAGCCATGACCTTTCCATCACATGCCTTAATTTTTAAGCCTCTCAGGAGCAGAAGCCGGTGCTTACTCAGACAGCAACATTGCTCATTGATCTCATGACCAAAGTGGCAATATCTAATCCAATATCACAATCTTGTTGCTATGATTTCTGCCTAAGCTTTTCTCTGCTCCAAAATAAAAATAAGACACTATTGTTTTTATTGATCTTCTCTCTTTCATTGCAATGTAGGTGATGGTATAAGCTTCTGTATTTTTCTGTTTCTGGGTATTTTTGTTCATAAACTGTCATTTTTAGACATTAAAAGATAAAATACAAAGTAAAAACTCATCCTTTTTGTAATATATAACAAAATAATCTACCAAACCTTTTTTAATATTTTATGTACCGAAGCACTGGTTTAAATTAGGTCAGAGGGGGCAAAGAAATAATTTCTTGTGTTTTTATGAAGTACACCACCCTCTAATCTAATCATCCATTATAAAAAAAAAGTGTTGTTATGTAGAAATATCTGACAATTTTCATTACTTTATACAGATGTAGACACATTTGCTGCCCATCATTACAGCTCTTTGCAAAGGTGCTCTATGCCGCCTTTCTCAGAAAATGAAAAGCGAATTGCTCCATGTATACCTTTATACCTTTAATATGTCACCGAGTAAAGCAAAGCAAGTGTAAAAAGAGGTAAAGCACTGCTCATTCTTCAAAGATATTCTAAAATGGCTTGAAACACATTTATTGGTACCCCTAGGAAAGATCATAAATTATTGGATTAGAGTGACTAGCTGTTTTTTTTTTTTAATTAGTATCGCACATGTCTCCAATTATGCATTCAGTCTTTCAGCCTATTTAAATGGAGAAAAGTAGCTAGTCACTCTGCTGTGTGGTATCATCGTGTGTCCTATAGACAAGAAAAAGCAAATGAGAGAGTTGTCTGAGGAGATCAGAAAGAAACTTATAGACAAGCATGTTAAAGGCAAAGGCTATAAGATCATCTCCAAGCAGTCTGATATTCCTATGACCACAGTTGCAAATATTATGAAGAAGTTTAAGGTCCATGGGACTGTAGCCAATCACCCTGGACGCAGCAGCAAAATGAAAATCGACCCCAAAATGGGCAGAAGGATGGTGAGAATGGTAGACAAAGACCAAGGACAATTTCCAAGGGTATATAAGCTGATCTCCAGGGTCAAGGTCCATCAGTGTCTGATCACACCATCCAGGGCCGGATTTTCCTATAGGCTAACTAGGCTTCAGTCTAGGGCCTCAAGATCAAGAGGGGCCTACATTCAAATTGTTAGCAATTTGAACAAACTTAAAAATGGGAGGTGAAAGTGCCTCATAAGTGGAATAGCCTAGGGCCTCTTTTCATCTAAATCCGGCCCTGACACCATCTATCATTTTTCGAGTGGCATTGGGCTCAATGGTAGAAGACTGAAGAGGACTCTACTGTTGAAAGAAAAACATAAAAAAGCGAGACAGGAATTTGCTGAAATGCAATGCTTTTGGGCAAATGTGCTTTGGACAGAACTGGATCTTTTTGCCAAGTCACATCAGCTCTATGTCCACAGATGAAAAAATAAAGCTATGAAACATAGAGGAAACTGTAGTTATGTTTTGGGGCTGCTTTGCTGCATCTGGCACAGGGTGCCTTGAGTCTGTACAGGAAACAATGAAATCTCAAGACTATCAAGATATTGTGGAGCAAAACATACTGGCCTGTGTCAGAAAGCTCTGTCTTAGTCTTCAGTCATGTATCCTCCAACAGGATAATCACCCAAAATACACCGCTAAAACCACCCAATAATGGCTAAGAACAAAACATTAGACTGTACTGAAATGGCCACCCATGAGTCCTGATTTGAATGTTATTGAGCATCTATGGAAAGAACTAAAACATGCAGTCTGGAGGAGGGACCCTTCAAACCTAACACAGCTGGAGCAGTGTGCTCAGAAAGAGTGGGTCAAACTGCACGTGGACAGGTGCAGAAGTCTCATTGAGAGCTACAGGAATCACTGGTTTGCACTGGTTATCTCTAAAATTTTTGCAGCACAATATTAGGTTAATGGTCCCATCATTTTTGTCCATAACATTTTCATTTGTGTTATTATTTGAAATATTATGTTAAATCAGAATGCTAAAGCAAAGTCTGTTTTTTGTTAAATACAGAATAAACAATGATGGGTGCCAATAACGTTTGTCAGTTTCAAATTGTTTCAGAGACAATTGTGCATTCTTCTTTTTTCGTGGAGGGGTACCAACAAATTTGTCCACATCTATAGACACATAGACATGTATCTATATGTCAGATACATTTTCTTGTAGGTCTTTCACAATATAAATGTGAATAAGTGGTGTTTTAAGTTGGAGAAAACATGCCACAAAATTTACAATGTAAAATTCAAAAAATTGGAAAAAATATCTTTTATGGACATATTGTAAGTTAAGCTCTGTTTTGAAGTTATAAAGTATAATTTAATAAACAAATTTAGGAACATGGTTAGAGAGACAGGTAAAAGGAAGCTCATTGGACTGTTTAGAAAAATATACTAAAAATGGCTATGAGCAAATAACTTCACCAATTCAATAATACTGATACTTAAAAAGAACAAAAATGTAATTTGTATATTAAAGAAATATTCAGTTTAATATTGCATATATTTGTCAAGCTTTTGTCATTTCAGCGCAACTAAAAACATAATTGTATCCCCTTTCTTTAACTTCCTTATAAAATGATATATTTAACAATGATAGAGTACACATCACACAGTAGGTATTAAGAAAAAAACGTACCACGGTCAAAATAAAGAAGTCGGGGATTTGGTAAATCCAGAAGCAGTCATCTGAGAAAATATGGTTAGACAGGGGCATAGTGTAAACGGGAGTTATAAAACCAGACACATAAATGATTAAATAGAACTTGGAGGACAGAGGCTGACATCCTTGTTAAATTCAGTACATCATCATGCATCACATGAGTGCCCCATACTAGGTTATTAGGCTACTGTTGCCGAGAGGAAGAGACAGTACATTAGAAGTTTGTCATTAAGTTCACTAAATAATTGGAAAGAGCATCACAAATGGTGAAGGAATGAGCATGGCTTGTGTGTAAATTGACAACATTAACAACATTCTGTAAAGCGTAATCTTTCTTTGTTTTGAGAACATGTTTTTTATTATCAAAATGATTAGTAAAGTGAAGTGATAAAAGCTATATGAAATGCTAAAGAAGATAAATATAGATGACCAAAGGAACAGCTGTTTATTTATATATTCCAAAAAGAGTGGTTTGAAGAGAATGGGAATCAGAGCTCAAAGTTTTATACAATGGGAATTTTAATAAACACATTACAATAAATTAAAAAAAAACAAGACAACAGATTGAGGAACAGCTGCTAGTTACAAGGGGCCGGGGTCTTAAAAACTCTACAGTATGAGCAGGGGCACTGTTGTGATGTAGAATTAGATGGTCAACCATTTTTCTAACTGCTTTTCTATAATTGACTACCACAAACACCAAATCAATTAAGCATTATTCAGAAATATTGACTCATTGTTGTAGATAATTTGAGGCACCTAAATAATATTTACTAGACACTCAACATAAGTACTTTACACCTTGAATTTCATTGGTATTGGGCAATCACCATTCTTACATTGTTTTGACTCTTGTTTGGATTCTTCATGTCATAGTGATTTATGCAAGTTTCACTCCCAGGTCTGAAATACTCCCTAAACTTCTACCAGCTTAAATTCCTTTCCTCACAATGTTCTTGAGGCATCAGATACTACACAGGGGTGTCGAACTCCAGGCCTGGAGGGCTGCAGTGGCTGCAGGTTTTCATTCTAACCCTATTCATAATCAGTGACCTGTTTTCACTGCTAATTAACTGCTTTTCCCTTCATTTTAATATCCCTTTTTTAAGGATTTAGTCCTCTGAATTGATTCTTTTCTTCATTAAATGGCAGCCAAACAGAATGAGACATGAAGCGAGCCAGCAGATGACCAGCTAAATTGGGGTTTCAAACTCCAGCCAATTTCACTCCAACCAGTTCCTTAATGAGAAGCCGATTCTTGCTGTTAATTAACCCCATTACTTAATTCCACGGCTTGCTGCTGCTCTTATTCTGCTACAGTACACATTTCCCAAATTGTTGATTTTCTGTTTCTGATTATATACCTGAGAGATAAACCTTACCGAGACCATCACCTTTCTTTATGTTCAGATAATGTGGTTAGCTGATCACTTGCTCGTTTTGCATCTCATTATTGTTTGGCTGCTAATTAAGGAAAAAGAAACATCTAAGCGGCCTGAGTCAAGTTAATTAAAACTAAGGCAGAACAAGTTAATTAGCAGCAGAAACTGGTCACAAATGAAGAAGAGGGTTAGGAGGAAAACCTGCAGCCACTGCGGCCCACCAGGCCCAGAGTTTGACACCCCTGAGATACTATGATGCTTCAATTCAGGAGTCAACATTCCGTGCATCCAACATGCCATATTTATTCATGAAGATCAACAAAACATATGCTCTGTTTATTTAATAAAATACAGCCATTTGCCAATTTGCCAAAAAGATGAAGTTTGTGGAACTTTAGTCATTTACTGCTAATGAAGAGGAAGAAGTGGCATAGATAGACTAGTCCTTACCTCTTAATCTAGCATTTTTATTGCATTAAGTTAAAGGAATTGTACAAAAGTCATTGTGACTTCTCAAGTGATTTATCAAAAGCATGTAAGTTGTAAGAAATGTTTTTTCAATATAATTTTCATCTTTTGTAACAAAGAACTATTCATAGAATACTTTGTATAAAATAGCTAACAGTACTCTGTAGAAACTTAAGCTTTTCGGTGGACAAAGTCATTTCATTGCTGCTTGTATCTACCACAGTGTTTGCTGCTTCACTGTGGTCTGATCTGACCACAAAACCTTTTCCTTTTCCCAACTCACCTTGGCCCTTGTCAAGTTTTTGAAAACTCCTGACATTGTTTCACATGGGTCTTTTTGAGTAAAAGCTTTAATTTGATTGTTCGCCTGTCTGTGACTTTTCTCATAAGTTTTCTTTTGTTTACCCATAGAATTTTGAAGGACAACCTTTTATAGACAAGTGTCTGTTTGGTTTAAGGTAGCTTCTGCTTCCTAGTAATTGTACCAACAGTTGTCACTGGGACATTCAAAGAACAGGATATTGCTTTGTACCCATTTTCTAGTTTATGTATTTGCATTATCAGTTATTTTTTTTTGGCCTCTGTTTTAACAAGTAAATTCCATAAACTGTGACAGAGACAGTGTTTGAATGATTCACTGATGGAAGATCACCATGGAGTCTGAATACTCTGTGGGATTTTTCTATCATAAAATAATATCGCAATAAAAAAACATTTGAAATTCATTGATTTGAAACAAAATATCAGAGAGGAAAATTTCACTGTAGAATTTATTTAGTAAAATTTTGGAAAGGCATTATATAATTAGCTACCACTGTTGTGTATAAAGTTAACGGAAAGCCAACAATCCACAGCACTTTACAAGAATAGTGTCAGAAATGAAACCCTAATTGCAAAACCTGTCAGAGTGTGAAGCAGATTGGCTACAGCTGTTAGAAGACCATGACATGTTCTACTCTTGTCAGCTAAGAACAGGAAGATGAACCTGCAGTGGTCATGTTTTTATTTAAATTGAAAAAATGTTGTGTGCTCTATTGAATCTTGATTGGCTCTGGAACATGTAAAAAGATGGAGTCAAAATTTTGCCAGAATATTATAATAATCTTAGCACACAATAGGCTTCTTATGTTTAAAAGTCATTTTAACGCTACAGTGTTTTTAATTATTGTTGTTGACTATGTATATCCATTTCATTGTACAGTCTACCCTTTTTTTAAATGTCCACTTCCAGCACAATGCTGTGTCATGTCACAAAGCGTGCATCTTTCAATCTAGTTGCATGAACATGATAAATGCCTTCAGCTTTCTCTAATGGTCTGTGCAGTCCCCAGATCTCATTATATTTGTACACATTCGGGGTAAATGGGAACAAGTTTCATGAATATTTGGCAGAAAAATCTTTAGGAACTATGGAATGCTGTCCTTAAAGGACATTCCTGGCATCTTGCTAAATCCATGCCTCAAGGAGTTTATGCTGTATTGGAGGCAAAAGAGGTTCATATCTAGTTCAATATACGGTAGGTGTATTTAATAAATTGGCCCATAACTATATTTAATTACAGTTAATATACAGGTAACATATTATGTAAGGATATTACATATTTAGTCAAGAACACACATTTATTTTGACATCTTTAAATATTCTACTAATTTCACTTGTTGGATAAATAAGACTGTGGTAGTTTTCTTTCCATTTCACCAGGTTCCATATTATGCCCCTTAGGCCCAGGCATTAATCTGCTTAAAGTAAATGGCTGAATGCATATTGCAATCACAGCACCCACTGGGATGGAAACAGATTCTTTTGCTAATTACAAAGGATTAACTTCCCTCATTGAAAAGCACTTAAAACAGCAAAGTAAAATTATACAGTACTTTCTGTATGAATTTAAAATTATCCAAATTTATAGAACCATCACAGTTAATTTAATTGTAAGGTGTTTTGCCAAAGATGAGATTGTAAAGAAAATTACTGGTAAATATTGTACTTGTATTTTCTGTGCCTACACACATAAACTGGCATCATTTTTGGATATTTTTTTAAAATTTTATTTGCAATTAATGGAAATTAATAACAAGTAATCCATATAATAAGTATGTACTGTATCTGAGTTGCCACCACCCCCACCACACACAAACATAGTTCCTATAAGAGGTATTCACTCCTAGGACATTTTTCACATTTTCTTATTGTTCAACATCGAATCATAGTGGATTTAATTTGTCTTTTTTTTACATTAATTAACAGAAAAAGACTCCAATGGCAAAATGAAAACAGGTCTCTGCTAAGTGGTCTGAGTTAATTACAAATATGAAACGCTAAATAACTAATCGCATAAGTATTCATCTCCTTCAAGTCAGTATTTAGAAAATGCATCTTTGACAGCCACGACAGCGAACAAGTCTATATCAGCTTTGCACATCTGGTCGCTGCAGTTTTCTGCCATTCTTCTTTGCTAAACTGCGTAAGTTTTGTCAGGTTGCATGGGGATCATGAGCAACCAACATTTTTCAAGTCCATCCACAAATTCTCAATTGGAATGAAACCTTGACTCCAACTCAGCCACTCCAGGACATTAACATTTTTCTTTTTAAGCCATTTATGTGTAGCTTTGGCTTTATGTTTTGAGTTGTTGTCTTTCTGGAAAACAAATATTTTCCTAAGGCACAGGTTTCTGACTGTATCATGTTTATCTCCTGGGCTCTCCTGTGTTTTGATGCCATCTACCTTCACAAGCCTTAAAAGAAATAGCCCACAGAATGATGCTACCACAACCATGCCTTATTGTGAGGCTGGTGTGTTTTGATAATGTGCATCTGCTAAATATGGCATTTGTCTGGCCAAAAAGTTCAATTTTGGTCTCATCAGACCTAATACCTTCAAAGTCTCCCATGTGCCTTCTGGATAACTCTAGCCGCGATGTTATGTGCATTTTTTTTTTTTTTTTTTTTTTATCGGTGGTTTTCTCTTTGCCTCTCTCATAAACCTGTGACTGGTGAAGCACTAAGGTATGTCTCTCCAGCCTCAGTCACTGTAGCGTATTACTCCTTTATAAGTCTCTTGGTGGCCTCCCTTACTACTGTTGCTCTTCCACAATCACTTGATTTTTGTAAACAGCCTGCTCAATTAATTTTTTGATGTTTGATATAACTGAACTTCAAGCAATTTTCAGTGATTTGGCTATTTTCTTGTATCATTCCCCTGACTTTTGTTTTTTAATCACGTTTTCATAGAGTTGCTAGGATTGTTGTTTTGTCTTCATTGCGTGGGTTAGGCCACCACAACTATTCACATCAAGTTGGACTTTCCAGATACAGGAGCATTTATGCCACAATCAATTGAACCCTCTTCACTACAGAAAAGTGATACCCATTGTACTAATTACTGTATTTGACTTCTGAAACCAATTGGCTGGACTAGTGATGAATTAGATGTATCATAGTATGAATACTTATGCCAACAATTATTTTGTGTTTTATATTTATATTTATAATTAATTTAGACTACTTTGCTGAGATCTTAATTCAGTTTGTCGTTAAAAAGTCATTTTTCTGTTGATCAGTGTCAAAAAGCAAAATTAAATCCTGATTCAATGTTGTATAATAACAGAATATGAAAATTCCAAAAGGGAGAATACTTTTTTATAGACACTGTAGATGCCAAGGAGGCATCATTATGTTCATCCGTGATTCTGAATGGTTTGTAAGTGTTTGCCTACTGTATAATACTGAGGGTTGGCAACACAGGCACTTACAAGGGTTCCCATCCTTATACTTAACCAAAATAACTCAGTGATGCAAGAACACCACCAGAGAGACCTCTACTGGAATGGTTCAAGGATTTTCTGTGATCATTAATGACTCCAAGTGGCATTTTAGTGGTTGTTATAGAAGTAATTGTGGTCAGTAATGTTTCCTTCAGAATGTATAATTCTCAATTGAATAAACATTCCATAAGTATAAATAAGAGTTTGCTGTGAACCTACAGAAATTCTGAAAACTATAAATGACAAACTGAAGCCATTAAATATCACAAGACTGTGTCCGAAAGGCATATGGCCACCCACTGCACACCAGGGTGAGGTACATCCAACTCTGTACAGCTTCTGGATCAAAGGCTTAATGTCCATATTTAAATTTCTGACATTTGTTTGAGTAAAACGAAAGCTATCGTGTGAGACCTTTGAGGGGGTTTGGATATACTGAAGTCTTATTTCGATGCATGGGTTCCAGGAAACATAAATAATTTTGTCAGTGAGTATTGGTGAGAGACACAAAAAACAGACAATCATATCATCATGATAAAACAATCTCCTATAATGCATTTTATACTTAACTCTTCAGTAGGTTGTTTTGAATTTTTCATAAACTTCCCATAATTCAAATTTACAAGTGTAATGTGGTCCATAATGTGTTATATACAAAAGGCCTATGGCAGGAGTGTTGATTTCCTCTTCATTTTAAGTACTTGTGTAAGCGTCTTTATTTTTCTTAAAGAAAGCCAACATCTTGTATGTCTTAAAATTTGCAACAGTACATTCTTTCAGAAAGCTTGCATTATTTGAATTCTGATTATCTTTTATTTCAGCTTATTAACCTTGCTCTGTTACAAAAGATTGGATTTTACTAACCATTCATAAATGTCTGCATCATATCTTTTAAACAGATTCAGATGAATCTTGCCCAGTTTCATTCTGCTGAAGGAAATAATGAATTAGATAAGGTTTCTGGAAGGGAGCCCTGCTGTAGTACTTCACAATTGCTAACAAGGGGCTGGCAAGGAACCAGTATAAAAACATGCATTTGAATGACTGAAATTATACATCTTGAAATATTCATAACTGACAAGATGGATTATGATAATAACAACCACCCTCACCTAATCTCTTCACTCACAAGACTTTAAAGGAACATATTCTGCATCTTTTCCTTTAAAGATTGTATAAAAGTTGGTCAAATTTGGGTATGTCACAACCAACTATTTCTCAAATTTTACATCAACATTTGATCAGCCTTACAACACATGATGTAGTATGCATATTCTTACATGTTCCCACCACTCCATGTGAGGTAGTGTTAAAGCAGACTACTTGCATGCAAATCTGCATACACATAAATATCATTGCTCCAAGTGTGGATGAGCATACATATGTAAATCACAAGCAGTGTTACATTATCAACACACAGGTGGTCATGGATGCAAACTGCACTGTACTAACCAGCATATTACCCTAAAGATAAACAGGGCTGGACAAGTAATTGACAGCAGAATGCCACACAGGTATGCTGAGCTTTAATACCATGAAACCTTGGAGTATTTATATTGCCGCTTGTAAACATGGGACAGTTCACTAAGGCAGACAGAGATTCCTAGGGAACTGAATAGATAGAGCCTTGCCAAAGATAAGGAGGATCATGGCATAGTGGGAGACAATTAGAAATACTAGAGGAGTGAACATGACTTTAGAAACAGCACAATGGCCAGTTTCAGCATAACTGTTACTTTATGAGGCATTTCCCATGAACATAACAGTGGGAAGATGATTCTTTTGAAAGTACAACTGTGTATTATTCTTTCTTAAATAAACATTCCTGTTATAGGTCTAAACTCTTATTCAGTGTATATGTCTATCTTTCCATTTTGGTGTTTGTTATATTAGTATTTTTTGATGTTGCTGCGAAGTGGTAACAGTTATGTGGAGCATGCTACCTAATTAAATATTCCTTCATCTTCTTCTTTGAGTATTATTATTGTTGTAATAAATTCTTATCCTAGTCACACTTTGAGTGCAGTTCCTAGGAATCATTCTGAGATGCTTAATAAATATGGGCACAGATCATTGTAGCACTCCACTTTCATCATGATAGCACATCTGTCCGGTTTTGTGAATTTGGGCAAGATCTAAATCACAGCTCAAGAAAATTCAAGATGTACAACTCTTGGCCAACTGCCTTTTCCAGATTCCTCTCTGAGATGACCAGAAGCTATATTCTTTAATGGATAGGACATACGAGTATAATTAAATACATCCCTGCATAGGTGAACAGAATGACACATGTATTTCACTAGATAATGAAGATTTTGGGCTTTAGTAGCTGGGAACTGACTTTCTTTTGCAATGACTAAAATTATTTAAGATTAGAGAAATTAGTAGTAGTATTGTCACATCTAATAGCTTTATCAAAATTCATTTAACAGTGGAAATTACTAGTCCATTTAGATTATTTTATTCATACCTTTAAGCCAATGCCTCCAGATCGGAGAGTTCTGTGTTATATGAAGGTACATATGTCAGCTGTTTTATCCAAAGCAAAGTTGTATTACTCAAATTCTGTATTTGTAAAAATTATGAAAATTGAACATTTTCAAATATGTCAGAGAGATCTCTTTCCAATGATGGCATATGCAGTATTTTTTTTTTTTTTTTTTTAAACTTGTTTATCCAGATAAGGATGGTTGGGCGCAATTACCAGTATCACTGGATGGGATAAGTGAACCAAGTATGGGCAAGGCAACAACTTATCATAGGGCACACACACTCATACAAGTGTAGATAACTTGATAGCTTACAGACATTTCTAACATGTGTTGTCATGCAGCGGTTTGAAAGACATATGGCTTTTTCAGTTGTTATAATGTAATTATACTACGTTTGGCAGTAGATGGTATCTTGGAGCTGAGGTAACATGAAAACACTTAAAGAAAATTTCATCATGTTGGGGAGTGTGCATGCAAAGGTATAATGAGCATTGTAATTGTACATTCTATAAGATGCAGACTATTTTATTGCACATAATATTTGCAACCAGTGAAGTCTGTTCATGCAAGAAATGAAAGCCCAAACCCAAAACCTGCTGATCATTAATGAATATTAAATGATAGTGGTAAATTTGAAATCCAAACACAAAATTAGTCTCTCTGTTTTCCTTTGAAAGAAAGTAAATACACATGCACACAGAAGTAGCATTGGTGATACCGGAACAAACCCAGCTTAGGTTGGGTTGATACATAATTACAATATAAATAAGACCCACAGTATTTTTGATTCATAAGAAATATGCCTCAGAATACATGAACAGTAGATGAGACCAAACAGAACTCTATCCTGCGCAGTGCAACACTGTACTTTTCTACTGTGAGAAACCAAATGCAGATTGAATTGAAAAAATGTGTGTACAGAACACCAACACACAGCTCTGAGTAATGGGGAATCAGTCTTAATAAAAGGGTGTCTTTGAGTCTGTGGCTCTGTCATTTCTTTGTGATGCAGATTGTGCATCACAAACATTTATAGTGATAAAATGCATTGAATTTGTCATTCCAACAGGTGGTGTATCACAAACATTTGTAATGATGTATTTTGTTGCCACAGATGTTTATGATATGCCATCTGTTGGAGGAACAAATGCATTTTATTACTACATGCACTATAAAATACATTCCAATAGATGGTGCACTGCAAATGTTAACACTGAGGTCTTCATTGATTACTTATATTTCAACCCTTTGTAGACAGGTAACACACCTAGCCATAAAGTAAATTAAAATGTAAATAAATACATGAAAAAATAACAGACATAAAAAATCAAGAATGTCTCTTCTGCAGCTTAACCAACTGCTGATTGCAGCTAACAAGCCTACAAATGTAATGGTCTTAATGTGCTGTTGAATTAATATTAAGTTATAAATAATACTTCAAATTAGATTAAGCAAAACTGCACCAAGGCTAATGTGGGATATTGCTCAGTTAAAACACACACATATAAATCCAGTTGTTCAACCAGTGAATGTACCCCATAAAGAGCTGAACCATGACTAGTCTGAAACTCTACTCCTGCAAAAGTATATCAGAATTGTGGCACATCAATAAAAAAAGCATATGGGCTAAATTTGCTTAATAATGTTTAAACGTTTAAAGTATGGGAGACCTCAAGACTCAATTTCTCCAATTTCCTGTATAGTACACACATGAATATAATTTCGATTATAATAAAAGCCTCTCATGAAAAGTGATTTATAACTGGATTATTTGCTAGAAAGTTATTAAAAAATAATAAAAATTAAAAAAGAAAGTGTGGCAAACCAAAGCATACAATGCAAGGAGAATCATTACACAAATTGAAAGAAAATGCAGAACCTTTTCAATTAAACATTTTGCAAAAGTCTAAAGCAGCACTGTCCTCATGTCAATATAAATTTCTGTAGCTGGCAGTTCAGCTAGACATATCTTGTTTTGGAGGCAACAGACACATCACAATGCGTTAAATTTAAACCTAATGACTTCTTAACATGAGTCCACTAAATTAAATCCCTACACTGTGCTGAAATGGGCAATGCAACCTTACTAGCTATGCTGCTGGGAAGACAGTTTTCCAGAGTTTTTGGATAACATATATTGCACTTGACCAATTTATAGTTACTAGATATTCAAACATACATATCTTTAGGATATGGGAGGAAAGTCCATGCAAACTTTGTAGTGACAGTACCTATGGTTAGGAATCAAACCCACACCTCTTGAGTAGGGAGTTGGGTTCTAGGTTCAAGGTTAACTTTATTTGTCATTCAAAGTGACACACAACAGTGCACAGCACAGTGCAGTTGTATCACCTGGCACACTTATGTGCAAGTATAGACAGCAAAAATAAACAAGAATAACAACTAGAATAGATAGAACATTACTTGGCTGTCACAGTGTGGTATTATGCAGACATATTGCTGTTGGTATAATAGAGCCCCAGTTTCATTTCTTGACAAACTTCTGCTGAATAATTCTTTGGGCAAATGTACTCAGTGTTGGTGTGTCAGAGATAGGATGTGCAGCATTGTTCACAATGGCACTCAGTTTTGTTTTCATTTCTCCTTTGCTACTACCATCAGGGGGTCTAAAACGCATCCTATAACTGAGCCTACCCTTTTAATTCGCTTATTGATTTGATGGGCCTCTCTTGAAGTGATGTTGCCAGCCCAACACACCACAGTGTAGAAAATCACACAGAGTTATAGGAGAAGTGAAGGATCTTACTTCTCACATCAAAGCAATGCAGTCTCCTAAGGAAAAAGAGTCCGCTCTGCCTCTTCTGATATAGTTACTCTGTGTGTCAAGACCAGTCCAAGCTGTCATTAATGTGGATCCCCAAATACTTGCAGGAATGGACCACCTCCACATCCACTTCTTGAATAGTGACTGGACATAGAGATTAAACAATAAGATTAAACAACAGACAGTCACTAACACATTGCACAGTAAGTTATATATTGCTTTGTATTAACAGACTAGCACTGTTATCAAACATGTGGGTCAAAACGTTTATGAAATCTGGCAGTTCTGCTCTGCATACTTGGGTATCACTTGCCAGAGGGCAGAAGGACAAGCAGTCCATTGCTGGGTTGAGTGCACACTCTAATAATGTTGATGACTCTGTTTTAGCAGCATTTGTTGTAGAGTTCCTGTATCAGAGGGAGAAATGTGCCATTTTCTCAGCTACTCTCACCACTCTGTGCAGGGATATCTGGTCTGAGGCAGTGCAGTCCCCATATAATGACAGAGATGCTGGCAATCAGTACATTCTTTATAGTGTCTCTGTTGAAGGAGATGAGGGTGGGAGGAGAAAGGCAAGCTCTTCTAATGTGCTGGAGGACAAGGGAGGAGGTGTGTTTGGTCCTGGAGTAATCATTTGTTATCTCATCTGACTGACTCCCATAGAGCTGTTGAAAGAGAGGGGAAGGTGAATGTTATGGTTTTTCTTGAAGTCAACAGTAATGTAATTTTATTGACGTTCAGGGACAGGTTATTGTTCTTACAACCGTCCACAAGTTTCAGTAAGCCATCTTATTATCATCACTGATGGGGTCTATGACTTTTGTGTAATCTGTGAGTTTAACGATGTGTTTCATGTTGTACTAGGTGCAGTCACAGTCATGGGTCATCAGGGTGAAGAGTAGAGGACTCAAAACACAGCCATGGTGGTCACCAGTGCTCAGAAGGATAGCATTTTTTTCCAGCTCTGACTGACTGGAGTCTGTCTGTCAGAAAGTATAATGTCCTATTGTGGAGAGAGGTTTCCGAGTCCATTTATTTTATTGAATGTGGAGCTTAAATCTTAAGAAGAGCATCTGCAAAACATGTCTCTACCCTCCAAGTGAGAGCCAGGCTTAGATGAACTGCACTGAGTGAAGTGTCATCAATGAAGTGATTATAATGGAAAGCAAACTGGAAGGGGATCCAATATGTGGCAGAGTCTTAATATTATGTGGGCCTTGGCAAGTCTGTCAAAGTTTTTAATCATATAATGGGAGTGAATGCATGAAACAGTTGAGTTCTTTGGTACTGGTATGACAGAGGTGACTTCTGAAACATGATGGAACAAAAGCCTGGTTGTAGAGAGGTGTTAAAGATGTTGGTCTCTATGTGTGTCATTTGGTTAGCATATAAACAGTGGAATGCTAAGAAGCTCTCAGATTATATTCATCTTAGGTGTGATAAAAATTGATTAAATAGTTTTTCTCTAAATGGTATCATGAATCTTTTCACATAATATTGTTTGTTTGAAGGAAGTCTTTTCATATAAATAAAATGAGGGGAGATCCACAAACTTTCACAAGTTTTTGTTTTTTTAATGTCATTCATCAGTATTGCTGATTATGATACACATGGTCATGCTTTATTGTTTTTAGTGCGTTACATCAAATCATGTTAGGATGTCCTGACCAATTAAGGCAACTGGTTGTTTGGCAGTTAAATATCAAATACAATAAATAATTTATTTTTAAATTTTTCTTTTTATATTTTAGAGGCTTTGTGTAATTTTAGATTAGCAAAACAGTTCTATTTGACTTTTGAGGTAGAGGCTACCAACCACTGTACTTTTTTGGGCCAGAAAGCTGACACATGAAATCAAAACTGAGAAAATAGAAACATTCTTTACTTTAACTACAGAGGAGATCTGCTCTGCTTTGGAAGTTATTTAGCGCAAACATGAGACATATCAGTAGAACTGTAAGAAACTCCATATAAAGGAGCAAAATATGTTAGTTGCATTATCATATAAAAGTGTGGACACCCCTAGCCAAATTTACTTTTACTTTTTTGATATTTAAAGTAAAAAATGGTAAATACAAATTGTAAGCAAGCAAACTAAAATAATATTTTTATGAAAATGCTAATGTACTGTTATGATTTATTTGAACAACTAAAAAAAACTAAATCAGTAAGACTTTACTGAAATATTCACTGTGTATCAAGCTTTTTTTCTGTACCTAGTACAACGGTAAATCAAGATGAAGAAGCCGAATCTGGTGAAATGGCCATTGTCTCTTGGACTCATATATCCTACACAGAACATTAACTAATTTTGCTAAATAATACATTGACTGTAAGGCATTTTCAGGGAATAAATGATAAAATCAGCGTACAGATAACATTATTATAATTTGAAGCTGTATGTAGCTATTATAGAGAAGTACTTCTCGAATTCATTAAAAAATGAGTAATTGAAATAACTATTGGGTTTGCTATCTTTATGCAAAAAATCATCTTTAAGTAGGTGTATTGCAAAACTTGGATTTTACTTTTAGAAAGAAAGGAGGAAAGTAGACTGAGAATGTACTTATTATACCATTTTTACTAGATTTGTTAATGAGGGTCTTCAGCAAGGAATTCTAAAGCAAGCAGCTAATTTCTAAAATATTCAGCTTGAAACACTTTATACAGTATTTTTTTCTCTAAAAGAAAAGCAGCTGTAGTTATTGTGATTAGAACTTTTCAGTAATTTGAAATGAATCAATGACTATTTTTATGAATTACATATGATTAAATAAAAAAGAATACAGATTCTAGATTATGATAATTTATTACTACTTATTGTTCAGGACCATTAACTATAACAGCCTGCACACACTGCAATAGAAGAGAGGTTTGATCTTTTGATAACATCTTGTGTATGATCTAATTCTCGGACAATGAATAAGGATAAGTATAAGAAGGAGAGGTTGAGCCTGATCAGCTATTTGACATTAATGGGTTCTTAACAAATACATTGCTTTACACCAAATCAAGACAGAATATGACTTTCAAAGTGGAGGTTAAAAGTCCTATAGAGGCAGCAGAGTTGTTACAAAGAAGATACAGAGGTAAAAGAAATTTTAATTGAAAGCTATGTAGCCAAAAGGTAGTGGCCAAGCTATACAAGCAATGTTTACTTTTAATAAGCCATGAATGTTAGATTTTCACATGTATCCAATATATTCCACAAAACCGAAGACTGAAGTTTGTTCTAAAGAGATGAAAAATTTGTTTTTATGTGGAATAAGGGGAGGGTAAAAAAAATGACAATTTTAAACAGAATGTCTACATTTTATTTAACACCCATCAATTGAAATGCTTTCGATTGACACAAGCACAATAACTATAAACCTATACATTTTTAATGTGGCAGGATGCTTGATCAGTAAAGTTAAAAAAAAAAAAAAAAACACATAAAAGACCAGCACTGGCAATTTAACATTTCACACTTTTTCTAACTGAATTTTTAAAAGCCTGGGAGCTGATCCACCTTAGAGATTTCACAAGAAAATAATATGCTAATTTACTTTATGCCAATCACTTTGGCCAACATGCAGAATTTCGATGACAAGACTATCTTAAAAACTGCTAGTGACATTGTTTTTTCACCTCAACTGGGGCATATCCCCAATCAATTTATAAAATGTGTCAGGTCGACATATCTTGAGTATCATGAATAGAAAATAATTCTGTAGCCGAGCAGTTTTTCAGTTAGTGTAGCTTTCGGCCTGGGATTATTGTCATACTGAAAGGCAAATCCTTCTTCTAGTGCTAGGTCTTTGGTGGGCAGAAGAAAGTTTTTATCCATAATCAGCATCTACTTGATGCCATTAATTGATCCTTCGACCTTCAGGGATGTTTTGATTGCATAGTTACAAATCAAAATTCAGCTATAATGTTACTACCCAACATAGCTGCCAGACAATATACCTTATTTGGAGGTAGGTGTGTTTGTAGACTTAGTAAGTTTACAGAAATTAGTTGTCAGTTTTTCTATTTATTTTTTTTCAGGCAGAACCATTTCTTATTCTAAATCAAGGATGTAACTCTTTCTGGAAAAATCTAGAAATATGATTCACATGAGCAACACATCAACAGGGCATCAGTCTACTGCAGGGTGTACAAAAACACACTCACATATCAGGAGGCAATTTAACGACGTCTTTCCACCTAACCTGCATTTCTTTTGCAGAGTGCATGGAGGAAACCTACACAGCCATATGGAGATCATGCACACACCACACAGGGAGCATATGGGATGTGAACCCCATTCTCCTTATTGTAAGGCAACGACACTGTGCTATTGTGCTGGCTCAAACTGGAATAAACAGTATGTTGAGAGAAATGTGTTATCTGTTAAAATCTATGCCCTTCTTAATGCTTTCTAGAAAAGGAGTATTTTTTTCAAGTAGGTCTTTGAAGCTTTAGGTAACTGTAGATAAATACATAGAACAAACACACAACAAACTAACTTTATTTGTCCCCAGGAAGGGATTTTGCTTTCCACAGTAGCTCTTTAAATAAATACATAAATAGGTAGATAAGTAAATAAATTGGTAAATAAGTATATACACAAACACACACACACACACACACACACACACACACTTTGGTCTCAACAGAAACCAAAATGACTATAAAGCAAAAAAATTAAAAAGAAAAGTTCTGACTTGGTCACAGTGAAGCATTATGCAAATTTGTAAATTTGTGTGACACGGTGAAAGGAAACGGTTGACATTTAGAACAATAAGTAGGGGCATTCACAGGAAACAGTATACCGTATTCAAGTCAAATATTTATATTCACATATTTAGATTAGATTAGATTGGATAAACTCGATTAATCCCAAGGGGAAATTCACATGTATACAGCACAGGACAAATAATACAGCCAATCAATCAATATGTAAATAAATAAATGTATAATAATTTAAACCCGTTTTGCTAATTTTAAGTTATTGGGGATATCGAAATAAGCAATCTACATAGAGAGACAGATTGGTATGGGGAGGCTTAATGTTGACCTTTACAGATCTAGGTATGTGTGTTTGTGTGGGTTCATTTATTTCTCTTCTTCACCAAGCATATGCTCTGGTAGGGTAAACAAGCTGTCAGTTATCTTCTCTTTTAAGGAGTGTTTGTGTGTGCACACCTCAGTGTTAAATAGTTTACTGTCAAATAATGCAAAGAGTATGCGATACGTGTTTCACCCTTATTTGAGCTCATCAGGCGTACACAGTCCACTGCACCCGTCGCGGGAATCGAACCTCGGACGTCAGCATCAGAGACGAAGTCCCTTTACGCTGCACCACAGTGCGTGGTTCATTTATTTGACAGCTTGAAGATTGGAGTAATTACTTTCATAGCATTCGTAGTCTGAGTCTCGATCTGATTGTATGCATACATGTATATTTAAATTATTTAACTGAAAAGCTACTTTAGCAGAAACTTTTCAAATCAATAGCCCTGGCTCCATGACTAAAAGGAGCAGATCACAACAATCCTGGATAAATTAAACACTTTCTTTGGTAGTCCTCATTGGATATAGGTCAAACTGTTTTGTTTAATACGAGGATAAATAATTGACAACCCTGGACCAAAAATAATAGAGCCTGTAAGAGGGTAACCTGTTTTGAGGAAGATATTTGTTTCTGAAGTCACCTTTGTACATAGTTGTTGGTATTCAGAGTAAATATCTCAGAAACCACTTGTTTTAAAATGGTCTCTTTGTAGTGATATAGTTATCTAGGAGCTCCAAACACAACAAAAACCAATACTTTTCTGATGAAAACTATAATTTTAAGATGTGAAAATCAATATTGATTTTCCCTAGACATACATACACAGGGACACATACAGACACCATGCTAAAATTGACTGTTCTTGATGTTTTGAACATTGCAGAATCAGAATATGAACTTAACTTGACAGTGAATTTTAACCCCATCAACAAACTTTCAAAAATTCATATTCAACTTTCATAAAATTCATATATACTGTATGTGTGTGTGTTTGTATATACACTGTGAGACATGCCCGGACACCATCAGACAGACACCGCATCTTTATGAAAAGATCTTTTATTTTTTCCTCCATAATTCACACAACTCAGTCCCGCACAGTCCACTGGACCTTCTTGCCCCAATCACCTTGATACCAGGCCCCTCTCACTCTGTCCCTTGGACCACCTTTCCTCTGTCTCTCCATGGGAGCCTCGTCCTGCTCCCACTCCCGACTCTAGCTCCCCGACTGTAGGAAGGCGGGCCCTTTTATCTGCACCCAGATGTGCTCCAGGTGCTCCCTCTGACGTCACTTCCTGGTGTGACGGAAGAGCACTCGGAAGCACTCCGGGCGACCCTGGAGGGATTCTCCTCCATCTTCCCGGGTGTGGCGGAAGTAAATCCATCCCAGGCCTCCTAAGACTTGGGGAACCCCCTGGCGGTGGCCACAGGTTAAAATAGGCGTAAGTGTCCTTGTTCTTTCCTGTGGTCCTCCTCTGTTCCAGGGCGGTTGCCCCCTCGTGGCCCAGAGGACATATGTGCCACTTTCCGGTCCCTCCAGGCATCCCGGCCGGGTCGTAGCCCCAGCGACTCGCCACACTACATATATTTTTATACACTACATCAAGTGTGAATTGGCCTGTACCATTCAAATAAAAAGTTACTGTACAGGAGAGCTACGGTCTTTTATAATAGCATTTGCCTTTCTAAGTCAGCATGTGTTATATGTACATCTATTCTGTGCTGTTTTCACCTTTATGTAAAATATGTACTTTTTAACAGAAAAATAACTTTTAAGTTATTATAATTCTATATCATATGTTTTCCTCTAACTTGACTTCTCCTACTTTTTTCTCAAATAATATAAATGTATTTACGAAATGTCATAGCCATTTATTTTTATGGCAATAATAGGCTTTAAGAGTTTTCCGTCTTTGTTATACTTTCAAATTGTTGTTTGATTCTAACCTTATTATTATTATTATTATTATTACTCTTAAAATAGGTAAATAAAACCAAGTGCCTCTCAATAGTCTTGTCACTTACAGATGAGATAAAATTTCATAAGCGGAAAATATTGCTTAAATTTATACTTCTGAAATATTTTTGAAAAGAGTTATCATATCGACACTTATTTTGGACTATTGCAATCTTTGGAAGAAGTGGGGCATGTTTAAAAAGCAATGGTAAAGGTTAAGATTATTTCAGCTTGTTCAATTTGTTTCAATTGAATTATAGCAGTTGTGGGATTTATATTTGGAGTTTAAAATATGGTTGTGGAGTAAAAATATATGGGATTGGCTGTCTACACCCTTCACTGGACAAGGTGTGAATCATCTGCTGATTTTTGTTTAAGATTTGGATTGTTTTCACACAAAATAACTTGCAATCTTAATCTACAGTCTTTAATTCTAAAATTAAACATATGATGTCCGTTTTTAAATAAAATTTTGACAAGAACATAATGTGTTTTTTTTTTTTGTTATCGTTTTATGTCTGTAGAATTGATTTATATTTGCTAATCTTACAGATTCTTAAGGAGAAGAAAGATGAAGACTGGAATATGGGTAATATCATTTACACACTGGTGAACAGGAGGCATGGAGAAAAGTGTATTGCATACGCAGAAAGTCATGATCAGGTGAGTGTTATTGGTGAGTTTTTTGTTTGTTTTTTTATTTTTGAAGCTCTTTCTGTCATTTTGAAATGATATGGCCATTTCACCATTTTAGTTGAAGCCGGGGAAATAGAATACAAGTAAGAGTATACAAAGCAGTGGCATTTTGGGATGAAAAATCTGATGGGACCACACAGACCTGGATAAAAGATTCTGTGGAGTCATCCTTGGAAGCCATACATACATGTGTATGTGTGTGAGAGAGAGTGAAAGATATGATCAAACACTTAAACAAGAAGCACTTACAAGAATAACTCCTCTTAAATTCATTGGCCTGGGTGCTAGACTGGTGGCAAGTCTTGTGAAAGATTTTAGCTAGGATCAGCTAACGATGCAAATGGTGCAAATGGTGTTACCTCTCACCACAAGTGAGCATTTTGAGGTGGCAATCATTTTTTTTTAGAATACATAACTTATACAAAGAGATTACATTTTGATTTTACAGTTTAATTTTGTGATGTTTTTTCACTGAAACCAGCAACTTACATAAACAAATGTGACTATTAATAACCCCCAGACATTGTGTCATGATTATCTCTATAATAACCATTAGAAAATCCTAAACAAATAGTAACATTTGTACACTGGCTTATGAATTTTAAGTTAAACTCCTATGTCAGAACAAATGGATGCCAGAAGAGTGCAGTCTTTATTATGTCTAATTTGATGGGAATACCCAACTTGTTTAAGGCATTAATATTCCCTGATTATCACTACCAATAATCTCAACAACAACTTTTATTTATATAGCACATTTTCATACAAATAATGTAGCTCAAAGTGCTTTACATGATGAAGAAAAGAGAAAAAAAAGACAAAGTAAGATTAAAATAAGACAACACTAATTAACATAGAATTAAAGTAAGGTCCGATGGCCAGGGAGGGCAGAAAAAACAAAATCTGCAGGGGTTCCAGACCATGAGACTGCCCAGCCCCCTCTGGGCATTTTACCTAACATAAATGAAAACAGTCCTCTTTGTATTTAGGGTTCTCATGGAAGGACTTGATGATGATGGTCATGTAGACTTCCGGCTTTTAATCCATCAATGTAGAAACATCATGGTGCTTTGATTAGGGTGGTGGGTGGCGCAGGTCACCACCACAGAAAACCGGAAAAAGAAACAGAAGAGAGAGTAGGGGTTAGCATGGATTTTAGAGCCACCATGAATAGTTATGATAATAAATTGAATATACAGAGTATCAGGATTAAATTAAAATGAAGTTATGAGAAGGCCATGTTAAAGTAATGAGTTTTTAGCAGTTTTTTTAAAGTGCTCCTTTGATATATAAGATGGAGCGAGATTATTTAAGGCTTTGTAAACCATAAGCAGTATTTTAAAGTCAATTATGAATGACACAGGTAACCAATGTAGTGACATCAAAACTGGAGAAATGTGTTCGGATTTTCTTTTCCTAGTTAGGATTCTAGCAGCTACATTCTGCACTAGTTGCAAATGATTGATGTCTTTTTTGGGTAGTCCTGAGAGGAGTGCGTTACATTAATCTAGTCGACTGAAAACAAAAGCGTGAACTAATTTCTCAGCATCTTTCAATGATACAAGAGGTCTAACTTTTGCTGTGTTTCTTAAGTGAAAAAATGCTGTTCTAGTGATCTGATTAATATGTGATTTAAAATTCAGGTTACAGTCAACAGTTACCCCTTAGTTCTTTACCTCCGTCTTGACTTTTAATCCTAATGCAAGTTTATTTCTAAAAACCTAATTATATCCATTATTACCAATCACTAAAATTTCTGTTTTCTCTTTATTTAGCTTGAGAAAATTACTATTCATCCATTTAGAAACACAAGTAAGACATTGTGTTAGTGAAACAAGAGAGTCAGGGTCATCAGGTGCTATTGATAAATACAGCTGCGTGTCATCAGCATAGCTGTGGCAACTCACGTTATGCCCCGAGATAATCTGACCTAATGGAAGCATGTAGATTGAAAAGAGCAGCGGACCCAGGATAGAGTTTTATGGAACACCATATAGGATATCATGTGTCTTTGAGTTGTAATTACCACAACTAACAAAGAATTTTCTCCCTGCCAGGTAGGATTCAGACCAGTTTAAGACACTACCAGAGAGGCCCACCCATTGACGAATGCGATTTCTAAGAATGTTGTGATCAATGGTGTCAAATTCGGCACTCTGATCAGTCCTACTGTAAAGAAAAACCAACCATAGGCCAATTACATTTTTGCAAATTTGCATCATAGGTGCATAAAATATTTTGTGCTGATAACTTTTATGTGATAGGAAACTAGCCCTATTGTATATTAGCTATTTTTTTTTTTATTAATTCTTGATTCTTCAGAAATGTTTTTTTTATTGTCATCCCTGTAATTTCATTATCAAAGTTTTTTATTCTTTTGGTTCTGCACTTCAATACTGAACATGTGGCCTTTCCAATACATCAAATTCTATTGTAGCTTGACTTTAAGTTGAACTTAATGACACGTTTTTAATTCTGCTTGTAAACCCTAATCACACCTAGCCCATATTCTCAGCCTCCATTCGCCTGAAGAGCACCCTTTAGGGTTTATCTGGAGTCCGACATTAGTTAGGAGCACAGCACGAACCTGCTAGATGTGTTCTTCCGTTTCTGACTAGATGATGATGTAATCCGAGTAGTCAACACTATAGGCGTTGTGAGGCCAAAGCACTCTGTCCATTAGATGCTCGAAGGTCGCTGGGGCCCCATGCAACCCAAATGGGAAGACATGGTATCGCCAGTGTCCACTAGGGGTGTTAAACATGGTCTTTTCCTTGGTGAAATCTGTTAAAGGAACTTAACCAGTGCCCTATTATCATGTTAAGGGTGGTCAGAAATTGAGTTTTACCAAACCACTCGAGGAGCTTGTCCACTGCAGGCACTGGAAATGCGTTGAAGTGAGAGACTTCATTAAGCCAATGGAAATCATTGCAAAAGCGACAACTCCCGTCACGCTTAGGGATCAGCACGACTGGGCTAGACCAGGGACTAAAGCATTCCTCTATAACACCTAGGTCTAGCATCCGCTGGATCTTTAGCTCCACTTCTGAATGCTTTGCGTCTGGGAGTCTATATCGGTGTTCTCAAACAGTAACCCTAGGCCTCTGTTATGATGTCATACACAATCAGGGATATCCTGCTGAGTCATTTGTCCACCATCTCAAGGAAGACCAAAATAGCTGTTTTGAGCACTTGTCATTGCTGGCCTGTCAAATTAGGGCCAAAGTTAATGGAGAAAAGAAAAAATGAGAAAAGAAAAATCGGGGCTGAACGGAGTAGAGGTCAGGCCCCCTTGCCTTACACAGCTTCAGCAGGTTTACATGGTATATTCATTCAGTTGAACAACAGTTTGGCTGTTTCACCAAATAATCAACCAGCCCTTTTCTCCCTTTAACTTCATAAGGGCCTTGCCAATGAGCCAGAAGTTTAGAGTGTCAGATGGGAATGAGCACAATAACATGATCTCTTAACTGGAGTAACTTAACAACTTCCCTGAACATCTGTGAGGTGAAGAACATCCCTTGGTCTGTTAAGACCATTAACACTAGAATCCCTGAAGCCTACGAAAAAACTCATAATCCCTGCCCACCTCTCTATCAGCGTCTTTTATTTTGTAAATGTATTAATCAGCACAAGTAGCAAGCAGCCTGCTGTCCCATCCCCCACCTTGACAGAGCTCAACTCAGGCAAAATGTTGTCCCAGCTCAAGCCAATGCTCAATGTGCAAACTTTCATGTGGTTACTCATCACTCAAGTGTTTTTGTATCATGCTGCGCCATGCTGCTGCTTGCAGTTTCATATGAGTACACCCTTAACTCCCCCACAGTCAAATGTCGCTTAATCACACTGAAGTAACTTTCACAGGGGACAGATATAATGTAACTGAGTCATGCCATGCCACCCTGCCCCTCACAGATTCACATAGGAAACCCTCCCTACAACCCCTTTAATCAAATGTGACTGTATCACGTCACTCACATTGCAGTGTAGCTAATACATGAGGGAAGAAAAAAGTCATTTCAGCTGCTGTCTTCTTCATGGTATACTTCCCCCGCCTGAGCCTCAAGCACTGAAGGGATATAATATGCTGCACAATATTTTTATCCTATTTCTAATTGTGCTCGCAATTGCAGTACAATTGATGGTAGAATTGTAGCCCAAACACCTCAACATAAGGTGTCGCTATGTCTAGTGGGAAACGGAAATTGTTTCCAGAACTTTTCGATGAGTACATAATTATGCGTACATAGTTAAAAAGTGTTTACTTGTTGCAGCATTGCGAACAAATTTTCATGGGAAATTTCTATTGGCAGATCAATTTGTTTCTAAATGTTATTAAATGACACGATGACATAATAACATGAAATTGCTCAAATAAACTACAATGAAATGAATTATTCAAATGAACTGTATCTAAGAAAAAATATAATTCCACATTTGTTAGTTTAGAGTTGTTTTATCATCACATAGCCTTTTTTATTTGTAAACATGACAATTTTTTAAGACCATATTATTTTCTGATTTTAAAAAATACCACATTAAATATTTAAGATCTGTTCATTCAACAATCATTATTACTAATGAGAAACTGAGTAAACCACTTTAGTAAAACACTGTAAACATTTTGCATACATATACTCAGCAAAAAAAGAAACGTCCCTTTTTCAGGACTGTGTATTTCAACAATAATGTTTTAAAAATCCAAATAACTTTACAGATCTTCATTGTAAATTGTTTAAACAATGTTTTCCATGCATGTTCAATTAACCATAATCAATTAATTAACATGCACCTGTGGAATGGTCGTTAAGACCTTAACAGCTTACAAAAAGTAAGCATTTAAGGTCACAGTTCTAAAAACGCAGGACACTAAAGAGACTTGTCTACCGACTGTGAAAAACACCCAAAGAAAGATGCCCAGGGTCCCTGCTCATCTGCGTGAACGTGCATTAGGCATGCTGCAGGGAGGCATGAGGACTGCTGATGTGGCTAGGGCAATAAATTGCCATGTCCACACTGTGAGACGCCTAAGACAGCGCTACAGGGAGACAGGAAGGACAGCTGATCATCCTCGCAGTGGAAGACCACGTGTAGCAACACTTGCACAGGATCGGTACATCCGAATATCACACCTGCGTGACAGGTACAGGATGGCCACAACAACTGCCCGAGTCACACCAGGAACACACAATCCCTCCATCAGTGCTCAGACTGTCCTCAATAGGCTGAGAGAGGCTGGACTGAGGGCTTGCAGGCCTGTTGTAAGGCAGGTCCTTACCAGACATCACCAGCAACAACGCCGCCTATGGGCACAAACCCACCTTCGCTGGACCAGACAGGAGTGGCAAAAAGTGTGTGAGTTTCTGCATGACAGCAATGTCAGTGTTCTGCCATGGCCAGCGAAGAGCCCAGATCTCAATCCCATTGAGCACGTCTGGGACCTGTTGGATCGCAGGGTGAGGGCTAGGGCCATTCCCCCCAGAAATGTCCAGGAACTTGCAGGTGCCTTGGTGGAATAGTGGGGTAACATCTCACAGCAAGAACTGACAAATCTGGTCCAGTCCATGAGGAGGAGATGCACTGCAGTACTTCAAGCAGCTGGTGGCCACACCAGATACTGACTGGTACTTTTGATTTTGAGCCTCCCTTCATTCAGGGACACATTGTGAAACACTTTTAGTTTATGTCTTATGGTGTTGACTCTTTTAGTGTTCATACAAATATTTACACATTAAGTCTACTGAAAGTAAAAACAGTTGAAAGTCAGGGGACGTTTCTTTTTTTGCTGAGTATATTTATGGTCATAGTTAGGAAAGTGGATCCTTTCATCTTCACTGGCCAACTGCTTTACCAGTGAGCTGAAGCCAGCAGAAGAGATTGGATTGTCATTAAAGCTATATGCTGTTGTGGTGCCAAACTGCTACAGAACTTCATTTGGTAGTTTATGGTCGTATAACCAGCTCAGTCCATATCACCCCAGGAGTATTAAGCTGAGAGAGTCCAATGATATTCTGTTTCTTAACTTTGACTGGACAACACTCATTTGACTTAACAGCCATTCAACATCTGCATTTGAGTGTGGCAAGGACAGGGCAGCAATTGCAGTGTTGCACCATTCTTCAAATGGATTTAATCAAGAAGAGTCAGTGTAGTTGTGCAGACCAAAACTCAATTGTATTTTCAGTTCAGTCCCACCTAAAAAGATTTTCCATTGGCAAACAAATTTGTCAATTGTTTTGGGGCTGGTATAACAGTAGCTCAGATACTTTAATAATTTCAATGGTGCCTTTGTTGTGCTTTAGCATTTCATTAACACTAAACAAGTTTGTGATTCTCAAGGTTTCTAGGTTGTCTGCGAGCCTTGCTTGAAGCTCCTTGCTTAAAGCAACAAGGTAGATGATGCACCATCTGTGAATTATGTTTTATTCCTCCTGCTCAAGACTGAGTTAGGACACAGTGCTCTCAAAAAGGTACACTGAGATGTCTGACAATGGCATCTTTTAGGACATCAATTTCTGCAAGAAGGTTGACTACTCTGTAGCAAACTGACATTAGGAAGTATACTAGATTGTCTAAAAGCTTAACAGGCTCTGTTTCATCTCCCTCAGATGACTTCACTGCTGTCTTTACATCCATCAAGACTGATTTCAAGGATATCAGGTAGACAAAGTTGGCCTTGTCCATGTATGTGGCATGGAGAACCTCTGCCATGTAGCTTTGCTCACTGGCCTTGGTCAATACAAAGTGGAGTTTCAGCCAACTTGTGGCACACACTTTGGTGATCTGCAGGGGTTTCTGGCCACAATTAATGGTGGCATACACCATTTTATATGCCTCCCACCATTTTGTGGAAAATGAAAACCAGTCATAGGTTTCCCTATTTAAGTATGCAACACTACTAGGGATGGTTTCTTTGGATGTTGCAATGATAGCCAATTGTAATGAATGGCACACACAGTGGATGAGGATTAAATTTAGCAATACCCATTCTTCCTTTAAAATTTTGTGCACTCCGTTGTGCACCCCTGTCATCACAGAAGCATTATCAGTGCCAATACCATGACGTTTCTCCTTCATAAGGTGACACTTCTCAAGAAGCTCAATTACTGCCTTTGCTATTGATCTAGCATAGAAATGTGGACATAACTCTTCTTTTTTAAGCACTAAAACACCGAATCACTACATCCAGGTATTTTGAGACACTGACATCAGTTGACTCATTTAAAAAGAGACTGATCTTCTCATCTCCAACATCTGATATTAACCTTTTCAGAATATAAGGAGCCAGTGCTCCCCTAATTATTTCTGTGCATTCGGTGCTCCATATTTGGATGTTTGTTGCTGCCACAGAATCTGAAAAGGCAGTTTTGCAAGCCATACCTAAACGGTCATATGCTAGAAGGGAACAGTGCTCAGCAATGGCCATTGTCATAGTAGCTTAAGCACTTTTTCAGGTATTCAGTTTTTTCATGAACTGTGATAATGTAGACTGAATAGTGGGGGGTATAGTTTTGATTTATTTATATGACTTGCTGAGGCATAATGTTTTTTTGATGTTATACATCTTTGCAAACATATCTGATTTGCAGTATGCACAGTGTGCCTGACAATCATCCCCAGCAACTGGCTTCAGCCACCCTTTAAATTCAGGTATAAACTCCCACTCTTTACTATACTTCTAACTGTACAACTTCGAATGAGTCATGCTGATTATCTTTCAGAAGTTGAAGTGGTGCTGAAAAAAAAGATTGCAGTTGCCGACTGTGCCTGCATATTAAACATTTATCGAAAGTAAATTCCTGTCTCGGAATGATTCTTGTCCAGTCTACCTTAGCAACAGTTTCTGTGTGAGCCTGTCAAGGTTTAACAAAGCTAACATTAGACATTACAGGTTAGCGATGTTCCTTAGGTAAAATATGGACAAACTGTTGACCTAATTATTAAGTGTTGCATAAGAAACTGACACACAGCAAATATTTTGTTTCATTTTAGAAGGGTAAATGTGTACATTTCAGTGTTTAAGTCATTATTTGAAAGTTGCTAAACAAATTTTAAAAATAGCTACATTTATTCTTAGTTGCTTTTTGAAAAAAAAAAAAATGCTAGGGTAGTTGAAAAGTTACTAAATCTACCAACAAATATTATTGTGTGTATGTATTTGTGTGTATATACAGTATATGTATATTTTTTTCCAAATAAATAAAAAATATAACTACATACTTGTTTTGAGAGCAAATGTTTCCAAACGGGGGATACCGTGTGCTAAGCAGTATAACTTTGCAATGCTATGGGATATGACATTTAAACTTGACATAATGATAACTAAGAGATTAGGGCACAAAAGAACATTGATTCCAGGGATGGACATCATAAATGGGTTCGGTTATGTACTGTAAAATCCAGTTTTTTTGAAGAGAGATACCTTAAGCATATTTTTTTGTGTTTTATATATCTGATATAAGTGTTAACAAATGGTTAGGGTAAGTGTTAGGGTTTAATCATATAAATACTTTCTTTAATAAATTTAATAGTGTTGTACCCCCCCTACTCTCAGCCATTTGCACCTCCTTTATTACATAAGCAGAATAATAGCTGTTTATTTTTGGGTATATAATTTTAGGTGCAATAATGGCAAAAAACCCTGAGTGAATAAGGGGTTACACAATGAAAAAAGCACATAACATAGATGCCAATAAAGACATGGGAATATTTAAAAGAATGTAAAAAAGCAAGCAGGCCCCAATACTAATAATAATCTTAAAATCTGGTAGTACAGTAATTGAAAAGAGAGTTAAGGTTCTGGTGGAATAGTGAGGAATATAAATATGCTATCAAGTGAAATAAACCTTTAAAATGGTAAAGGACCAAATTGGTATTCACACCAGTAGATTCTGTGACAGTTACTACAGGCAATCATAATAAAACTGTGTTTTTATATGTTTATTATAATTTTTGATGTGTTTCTCTGTATCTTTGTTGCTGTTGTGGAAATTAAGTGGCAGACCTTCAAGGCAAAATCAGCAATAGAAGAAGGAGATATTAAAAATATTGTTGCTCTAGAAATAAAAGGTGTTATAAAACAGAACATTAAGAGCCTAAAGCTGGAAAAGAATCTAAGGAAAAATATATGGAAAAATATTACAGATTATTGATAGGTATTTAGACCGAAGGAGTAATTATTGGATCTCACAAAAGGGAGGAAGCTGTTTAATGTTCATTTGATCCTGGACACTGTATTATTTGATTATTTGCTAGAAATTCTTATATTTCGCAATAGATATGAGAAATGAAGAAATAACTTTACATTTAAATCAAACTGCTTTGTATGTTGTTTGAAGACTTTTTTTGGGGGGCTGCATCAATTATAAATAACTACACATTTTTGGGTATTTTGAAGCATTTAAAGAAAACTGGGAAATATCATAGCTTTAAAAGCTTGAATATAAGTTATGCTAATATTGATGGTCTTTATCTTCCTTAAAGAAGAAGATGATGCTAGATAAATGTAAAATAAATATTTTTGAATTTCAAAGGGTGTCAAATGAAATTAAATCAAAGTACTTTAAAAATTCAGCAGACTAGAAGGAATAAAAGTTAAGCATTACGTTCTGAAAGTTTTAGCAATCAAGCTACTGTAGGTGAACTGTAGAAACCAGTTGTTAGTTGTAGCCCCTGTCCTGTGGGGGTTTTTGGGTGCAGTAGTTTATAGAATGTCCTGGGTGAGTCCGGATGGCCATTAGGCCTAGGCATGTAGATCTGGCTTTATCACAATGGTCCTGGGCCCCACAGCATTATTTTATTAATCTTTAATTCCTGGCCAGTTGGCTTTTGCTTATTTTTTTCATTTGTGCCATTCAATTATTTGGTAAATGCTATACATTTTTATTAATTATATCTTTGTGTGTATATATCCAATGTAATGGACAGAATTGATTGATTCTCATCTTGTGCCCAAGTGCTGCTATGGAGGAGTTTACTGTAGTTTTTTTTTTATTATTACATCTGGAAATGTATTATTTTTCATATTTATAACCCTGTCTTCAATTATATATTACATCAATGGAATAACTGGTAAATAAAAAGTATGTGATCTTTTTTTTTCTTTGTGTAAAAAATAGGGGTGCTGAAGATTGGAGTCAAATATTATAAAAGTCTTTTTTCAAAAAAATCAATTAGTAGCAGCAGTATTTATATTAAAAGGCATTTGACGTTATCGTGTTGATGTGAAAGTGGTGATTTTATTTAAAATGAATTTGCAGAGCATTCAGAGAATAATGTTTTAGTGCTTAAAATACTTCTTACACTTGTGGGCAATTTAAGTTAAAATGCATAATTTAATTTATGTCTAATTAAATAATCTGTAACAAAAATTAAAAATTAGTGCCTCAAATACAATTTAAATTGTCTTTTTTACACATGAAATTATTTCTGTGTTAAATTATTTATATTTGTATTGAGGTCATTAATTTAGAATTATTTTAGATGGTGAGATTTTAGTTTGATAAGGAATTTATGTGCAGTTACAGGAAATTAAAAAATACAGCTTTATCTTTTGAAGGGTGGGTTAGACTAAAACATAATATAGAAATGTAATGAAATTATAGCCCTCAGCCTCTTAGTAGTGCTTGGAATTAGTAGTTGCAGCTGATGAGTCACAATTAGACAAGAGATATCAGAAAATGCAGAGGGGCTTTTCCATATGAAATCTCTATTCAGTTTTACTGGTTTATACTACTGGATTTAGAATCTCCCTATAAAATATTTTGTAAGGTAGTTGAAAATCCTGGGAAAGGTACCTACAATTAAATGATTATACAACTATGTTTTCATTGTAAGAGCCATTTGCTAGTTATTTAGGTTATGTCAAGTAGATAAAAGTGTTTGCTAGGTTATGTTAAACGTTTGCCTATAACAAAAGGAGGCTTAGTTTAAGAGATGTTCTTATAACCTCCACAAGCTAAATTGAATTGGTATATTCTATTTCTTGGCCCTCTGACTACAGATTAGCCTTAGTTAGTGACCTGCCTTGCCCTTTTTAAGGCATGGAGGGCACACGATTTTAAACCGTGCCTTAACGTGCCCAATAGTGTGTAACGCAATGTGCTCCATTTAATGCCTAGTGCTGTACATTTAGAGCATACTGAAGGCAAAGTAAAGCACCTTTAAGTATAGAAACAACTAAAGTTTGACAAGAAAAGCGGAGCTTGGAGAAGAGACATTTTTTCCAGATTTTTTTTGCCTTTTATTTTACATGTGTAACAACCTTTTTCTTTATTCTTGTGTGAACTGTTTGCTTTGAATTTTCACTTCTTTTAAAATGAACTTTTGGACTGAGAAATTTCTTTAGGCACACATTTAACCCATGCTTGATCCTGCTTTACCTTCTAGCAGCTACATTTATTATGGGGGGGACTTAATTTAATAAATTTTCATTTTAATGTAGCTTTTGATACACATTTTCTCGATTGTAAATTAGAAATAATTTTTATTTCTTTTGATACAGGCCCTCGTTGGAGATAAAACCCTGGCTTTTTGGTTAATGGATTCAGAGATGTATACAAATATGAGCATCATGTCTCCTCTGACATCAGTCATTGATCGAGGTATTCAACTCCACAAAATGATCAGATTCATTACACATACATTAGGTGGAGAAGGTTATCTAAATTTTATTGGTAAGCAATCAAATTTAATATATAATTATATTTATAACAAAATGTGTTATTTCTAACATAAATGCATTATATTTTTTTGTATACCTCTGAGAGTTTGCACACAAAATGTATCAAAAGCAACTTTTCTACTTAAAATAGCTTATGTAAAGCTCTTTTTCAGCAAAATTTTGCTGTTTGCATGGACATAATTAAACAAGATGTCCATAGATGGTCTAACCTCCATCTTACTTTACCAGGGACAATTAACATTGTCAAGATGAATATCCTTCCCAAGCTTCTGTTCCTATTTCAAAACATTCCCATATACATTAACATTTTTTTTTTTCAATCATAACCTCATTTATTTGGAATTCGAAAAACCCATGCATTCAAAAGGCAACCCTACAACGACCTGTCTGGATCAGAAGGTGGCATGGCTTTACCTAATTTTCAATTTTATTGCTGAGAGGCAAACATACAAGCTATAAAAACCTGGATATTGGCACAAATAGACACTTTGGTCTGCAATAGAGCTGAAAATTTACAACTAGCCTTGAGACCAAGTGTTGCTTTCTGATGAAAATATAATGTACTGAATTTTCATTTATTAAACTACATGGAGAAGGAACAAAAGTACTGTGTTTAGTCAAATGACTATGCATTATTTCATTATCATATCAATCATTGAGGACTGATTGAGGTCATTTATGTTAGGTAGAATGCCTAGAGGGAGCTGGGCAGTCTCATGTCCTGGAATCCCGGCAGCTTTTATTTTTTCTCCAGTCATCTGGAGTTTTTTTTTTGTTTTTTTTCTGTCCTCCCTGGCCATCGGACCTTACTTTTATTCTATGTTAATTAGTGTTCTCTTATTTTAATTCTTATTTTATCTTTTTTTTTCTCATTCTTCATCATGTAAATCACTTTGAGCTACATTATTTGTATGAGAATGTGCTATATAAATAAATGTTGTTGCTGTTATTACTAGATACTAATATTGCACTTAGCCTTCTACCATTCATAGATTAGAACAGCACTTTTGGCTCTATGTCTGGTTCTAAATGCATCAGGATTTGTGAATTTAAGTTTTGGAAATGTTATTAAAAGCTTTCTAGGTTAAAGTAGTATTGCACCAATAAATCATGCATGTGTTGTACTTAGTAATAATAATAATTATAATTATAATATTTATATGGTGCTTTACTCGCTACTCAATGTGCTTAGACAGATGGGAACCACTTCAACCACCACCAATGTACAACACCCACTTGAATGATGCGACGGCAGCCATTTTTGCACCAGTATGCTCACCACACATTAGCTATTAGGTGTGAAGTGGTGAGAGAGTGATAGCCAAATAGAAAAAGGGGATGATTATGGGGCAAGAATGACTAGGCCATGGGAGGCAGTTTATCCAAGACATTAGGATAATCCCAACTCTTTTTGAAAGATGCCCAGGGTTCTTTACATACCACAAAGAGTGAGGACCTCAGTCTTCCATCTCATCTGAAGGATGTTGCCATATTTACAGCAAAGTGTAAATAAAGATGTGATTCTTAAATGCTTAATAGCATATGCTAAATTTAGGAGGGGAGTGTAACGCTCTAATTAGGTTTTTTGTTGCTTGCCATATAACATAGCTGATAATAACAAGGAAGATGGATTCTGAAGTTAAATGTGCCATTTTCTTTTGGTCTTTTAATGCATGTTTCTTGTCTAATTTTTTCTTATTTAAATCTTCCAATTTGAATGTGTTTTTGTGCCATTTACTATAAGATGATGGAGAATCTAGTTTACTAACTTTGCAGAGCGCCATGACAGCTTATCGATTCAGTGTTTTCAGATTAACGCCAAGGTGTTATGGCAAACAACTAGTAGTTTTAGCATGCAAATTGTGTATTTGCTGAAATTGTTTGCTGCTGCTTAATGAATTTTCTCCAAGGAATAGAACAGGACTATATGCACAATGTGCTTTGCAACGTACCATATATCTAAAATGAGGACTTTTGTACACTAGTTGGCCTGTCTCCTATATCCAAGAAAGTTTGGAAGTCTGATTTATTTACAAAGAACAAATAAGCCTAATCACTTGATGTAAGTTACTTAGCTTAACTTAATTTGACATCATTCAGCATCATATATAGGGTGATTCAAATTTATGTTGACATTTGAATGGCGGAAAAAATGGATTCACAAAACATACGTCATATGTCCAAGTTGATTTACAGGAATGTCTCAACCTGTTCGCCATCATGTTCAACACATGTACCATATGAGGCACATAAATTGTCCACAAAAATTGTACACAAGTATACAAATAGCAGTACCAATAGTGTTAACATAATTTTGACTCTGTTGTTTTTGTTTTCTCCCCAGTATCTTTCATGTAAATAAGACTTTTATTTAAAAATTCTGTCTTGTACAAAGTCCTGTTCTCACTATCAAAATTAGGATATTGAACACTCAAGTTTGGCCTAGTGAGACTGGCTCTGGGTCTTATGTGGGAGGGTGTGTGCTACCACAGATCATATCCAAAATGAAAACCTTGATAAAAACATGTTGTACATGACAGATACTGAGGCTTTGATTTTGGTGTTTTTGACACTGTTAACTACACAGAAGATTAGAACTTGGCTAATGTCAGTCAAGGTATGCATTCACAGTAAATGCCAAGTTATCTTAACAATTTTAGAATAGTAGTGAATATGAAATAGAAAAAGGAGCAGACTACTGAGTACAAAGTAAAAGTACAATCTGAGAAAAACCTAATTTAGTTATAGAGAAATGAGTTGATAATATTGTCACCTAAATGAGTCATTGGAATGCATCATAAAAACAGAGCATTATGCCAATCTAAGATATAGATAAAGAACAGAAATAACATAAATTTCTAAAATCTATGCAAAATAGTGAAAAGTCTACTGTGTGAAACAAAGACATGTTTCATGCTAGACAATTGTGCCCTTATTATTGGGGAATCTGTCAACCGATTTCAAGCCTTTTTGTTGCCAAATGAAAGTGATGAAGAAATGAGAAGCCAAATGGTATAGGGGTAATTCTCTCCTGTCTTCTTTCACACTTTAAACAAAAAGCTTTCTATGAGTCCACATATCAAAGTGAATTGGAGTTTTCGTCATCAGCATCATCAATGTTTTAATGGCTGTTTTCTGAGTTTAGCTAGGCTGCCTGTTTGCATCCTTTGGGGTGACACCCATATTTGTCATATCATCTGACTCCAGTTCCAACCACATCTTCTTTGCCCTCCTATTAGGCCTCATCCTCTCTACCTCCATCTTAGTGCACATAACATCCTCTTCATTTCTGTTTCACCTTGGCAAATTGACTGCTGTCTCCACACCAATTCTTTCTCAAAACTCAGCATTCATCTTCCTCTATGATATACCACACATTCCACCTGATCATTATCATTTCTATTTTTTATAGGTTTGCTTCATGTTCTACTTTCTTCAGCCATGTTTCACTCCCATAGTGTGTACTGCTTCTCACTCAGCTTTCATAACCTTTTCAAATCAATGCCAGAAAGACTCATTTTGAAATCAGAATGGGGGAAAGCTAACCATAATCTATTCAACTCCCACCCTGGATATCACTGATATACCAACACTTCTATAAAAACAGTACATCAAATGCATAAGAGAAATTCCCTGTTTTCTCCAAAACAAATACAATGTTGATCTCTAATTGAAAATGACTGCATCAGCATTCTATACCCTTCTCACACCCTTTCTACAAACAAAGGTTGCACTTGTCACCTACAGACACTTTATGGCACTATATCTTTTATGCTCCAATTTCAAACAATTTATGCATCAAATTAAGCTTCTACTAAAAAGTTTATCAAACACACTACTCACCTCTTCTATGGCTCCTGCTGCTTTGCCTCCAACCATCACCTTGGTCTTTCTTTCATATACCTTAAGGCCTTTTGCCTCCAAACTAGCTTTCAGTATCTTCATTTCCTGTTTTACTTCACTTTTTGCCATTATTACAAAAATCATTGGTATGCAAAACACATAGCATTCTTTCATGTTCTTCTCTCGTCTCTGTGATGACAAGGAAGAAACTCACAATGGATTTCTGGTGCATCTTGACTGCACAAATTTAACAGTCCCCATCTGTTGTCCTGACCACCATACGTGCTTTCTCATACATTGATATTACTGCAGATGCTACACACTCATCCACACTTAACTTTCTTAATTCCCAACTCTCATGGCACTTTGTCAAATGCCTTCTCTGTATCTACAAATGCATAATGTAGCTTATTTCCCCTTCTTCTGTTTTTCCTGCGTTTGCCTAACAACAAGGATTGTATCTGTTGCTCCTCTCCCAGTGATGAAACCAAATTTTGTTTTGCTAACCTTTACCTGATTCCTGACACTCCAGAGGGATACTGGAGCAAAAGTTCTCTAGGCCAGACATCAACGTCCTTCAGTGTCCATTTACAGCAAACAAAAGGCACAGTGACCATATTCTAAACCCAGTTCATAGGGGTTTTTAGATATGATGACAACCATATCACTGATGAGTGAGTGAATGCTGTCATTACTGTCAGTATTGTACATAATAGTAGCACAAAATTACAAATTTACCACAGGCCCATGCCTAAACACATATTTTATAACAGGTTAAAGTTTCCTTTCAGTAATTATGGCTATGTATATTGTAGTAGATCTTGAGTCATTTTTTATAATGTTTAGTAATGTAGAATGTTTCTTTCCTGTTTCATAGAATTAAGCAAATGTGTCTTTTGGGGGTAACAATGTAGTGCAACTTAAAGCATATGCTTAGGCAATACACTTTTTAAAGAAACAGTCAATAAAAACTGATGATCACATTGCTTTCACAAACATTCATTTTTTAAAATTGCCAATGTCCAGTAATTATTCCAAGAAAGTTCTATACAGTGTATTTGAGGATAAGAATTGTTCTTGTGGTACATTCATTTTCTTTGTAACTCAGGTTTCTTCAGTTTAATTATGTGTTTCATTTCCACTCCTCTCTGTGAAATCACATTACTAAGCGTTTTTTGATCTTAATGTACTTGTAGTTTAATTAACATGTACAATGTCCCACCTTTTTTTTGTAAAATATTTTCCATTAAACATAAAAACTGTTATTTTACTTCACAACTGAAATTTCTAGCTGTTGTGCCCTTCATGCAATTCAAATATATTAATGAAAACATTAATTTTTTGTTTTGTAGGTCTCAGTAATTCTTTCAAGAATCCGTTTTTTTACGGCACCTTAAGATAGTGTTTATAAATGGGAGTGTACTGTAGGGGAAAGAAGGCATTCTTTAAAAAAAAAAAAAATCATTAAATGAGCATTCAGCAGGGACTCAGCATTTTTAAGAGCAGAACATGTTAGAAGCTTTTTGACAGTTCATGGACTTATAAAAAGAACTTTATGTGTAAAAGCTCTTCTTTTTTTAACTCTCTCCAGCTGAGACATTTATATCATATTGAATGAAGGTTAAAATATTATAAAAAGAAAATATGCTGATTTGTCTTTTCTTTGAGACTGAGAAAAGTCAGAATTCCATATAAGTCAAAAATTGTAAGAGACAGCAGTGCAGTTTACATTCAAAAATACTTTACTCTGTGTTTTTGTTCTCATTTGGTATATAATAAATAATCTATCATTTCTATGACCTCCTGGTTGTCATAGTGTATTCCATGAGTTAATTTTAAAGACAAATTAGTAGAGTGGTGTAAATACTTGGCAAATTTTAATTTATAATGCAACCTTTAATGTACAGTCACTTTTTTAGGATGATAAGAAACTAGAAACCAAGATGAAATATTCATGATATCGCTGCAAACTCTAAGCAATCACTTAGCCAACATGTCTGGAATTGGGAAGAACACATTAAATGAATACATTTGTCTTAGTTCAAATTCAATAAATGCTTTTTCTTTTGGGAACAGATATTAATTACTGTAAGAGTCAAAAATAATGCACAGCTTTATTTCATACATATACAATACATAGCTTAAGTTTGAACACTATGTATTTTAATTGTCTTGTAAAATTTTCCTGACATTAAAATATTTAAATTGCTTTTTATCTTAAAAAAATTAGCAAATTTAATTATAAATTTACACTACACCCTGCACCAGTGTAAGGTCTGACAATGGCTCTGTGTATGTTTCATCCTGCTGTCTAAAAGTAGTCAGGGTACCATTTCTTACCATGTGGAGATCTCTGTGACCCTCAAAGGATATGGAGGGTCCAGACCATCACTGACCTACCACCAAACAGGTCATGCTAGATGATGTTGCAGGCTGCATAATGTTCACCATGGCATCTGCAATCTATTCCATGTCTATCACATGCTTAGTATGAACCTGCTTTCATATATGAAGAGAACAGGGCACTAATGGTGGAGCTGCCAATTATGGTATTCTCTGGTGAATGCCAATTGAGCTCCTCTGTGATTGTCTGTGAGCCCTGGTTCCACTAGAGGAGGTTGGGCCCTCCTGCCAACTGTTTTTTGACAGTTTAGTCAGAAACATTCACACCAGTAGCCAGCTGGAGGTCATTTTGTAACACTCTGGCAGTGCTCCTCCTGTTCCTCCTCATTCAAAGGAGCAGATATCGGTCCTGCTGCTGGGTTGATGCCCATCTACTTCCCTATTCAGCTCTCCTCATGTAAAGGCCCATATTCTGGTATCTCCTCTGTGCTCTTGAGATTGTGCTGGGAGACACAGCTAACCTTCTTGCGAAGGCACGTATGGATATGCCATCCTGAAGGAGCTTGACTACCTGTGCAACCTGAATCAGCTGCCAAGTACCAACTCATGCTACCAGTAGTGACAAGGACACTAGTAAAATGCAAAACTAGAGAATAATCCATCAGGAAGGATAAGGATAGAGCAGTTGCATGTGGCCACCACCTGCAAAAACATTCCCTTTTTGGGGGTTCTCTTGCTGTTGCCTCTCTGCTGCACCTGTTGTCAATTTCATTTGCACAAAAGCAGGTGATGATGATTTACAATTGTTTATGCTTCTTTGCTTCTTAACCAGACAGAATTAATATCCCTGAAGATTAATTGACTTAGAGTTAGGTTGTGCTGATTAAATGTTCCCATAATTTTTGGAACAGTGTAGATATCCAAGCTTTCCTTCTTGTTTACTGTATATCTACTCCAAAAACATCCCCTAAGGTGTCCTTGTGCAAAACTTAGTCTCTTTGAATTTTAGCAAGGTGTAATTAATTTTATTTTCCCATTTTCCTATGTGAAAAGGGTTTTTATATCTATCAATGACTCTGTGTGCCCCATACAAATAATAGACCTGGGATGATATGGGTAGCACCCTAATAACCTAGTATCTCCAAATATACCATGCTTTTTTGGGGCATAACTGGCATGATGTGCATCAAAATAATAGTTTTTAACTTTATGAATATGTTTATAATTTTCTAAATACTTTTAGGAATTCAGCTCATTATGTACAGTACCTTTTACTTTCATTGGGGTTACTATAAAGCCATTGTGTTTTAATTTTTATTCAAGTAATATTCTTCATTATATCCAGTAGGTCCATCTTATGACTTTTGATTAGAAGTTATGCACAGCATAAGGTGGCAAATCCTTCACATTATATCATTAGCAAAATATGTTTCATGCACCTTAAATTTTACACTGCTGATGAACCATTTTTCAATTATCAGAAGTGATTATCCATATGCATATATAGGGTTCAGTGTTACATGAAATGCATATCAGTCTTTTTTCCTTGGATAATTAATAAGCATTGCACCAGCTGCTGTATTTAACATGTGGTATTATATTAGACATTAAAATGTGATGAGTTTATAAAACACCTACTACATTCTGCAGAAGGAAGTGTGGCAGAACAGATTTTTGAATTAATTTGTATTAGAGTAATAAAACTCTGTAAACCTGCATCTGCTGTTTGCATTGTTAAATTAACAGTACTCGAATCTAGGTACATGAAGCGTTTAAAGACAGGCTAATCATAATTAATTAAGATATTGTTTGTTGTGCAAAGACAAAATCTTGTTTAAACATAACAGTATGAATTTTCAGTTGTTTGCCACTAATAAGTGCAAGATAACAAAAGTGCATAATGGTGTACGGAGAATAATGTATGTGATCTTTCAGATTGTCATTGATTTTACATTAATATGATATAATTACAGAAAATGAAGAAAGGAGCATATAAAATAGTTCAGAAAACCATACCATCTTTTATGGCATTTTTTGAATTGGTACTCAGTATCTGTTTTTGCCAGATTATATTCAAATGAAAAAATGAAATTTAAAAAGAAAACACAACATTACTGTGTGGATCTTTAAATAAATAAAATTCACTACTGATTTACACTTCCTTTAAAAGAAACAGTGTTCTTTTAAAATATTATTGGCAAATAAAGTTCATGTCTACATAATTATTGAATATAGTTTAAATGGTGAATACTAGTATATGTAAACTACACAATAGTGTTTTATTTATGTAATTATTTTTACTAGGTACATGAGTTTAAGTATACAGTTTTTTGTTTATCTGACTGCTATTAATATTTACAGTATAGGCTGCAATAAAACTGCAGTTCTTTCTTGAGATCTATGAAGTATCGTTTATCTACATATGAATCTCAAAGTTAGCAAGACAACGTGTTTTCTCTTTTTTTTATCAGTAAAAGTTTGCCCACCTTGGAAAACTGTTTTTTACTAGGGTACTGAAGGTTAGACATTTCTTCCCTAGTGCCCATAGCAGGCGTATTTGTATGTAACATTGTGAATTCTTACATATTTTCTGTTTTGTTAATGTTTTTATTTTTAAATTATTATTTTTCTTATTTTTATGTTATTTCTGTTGATTGTGTACTGTCCCTTTAAGTTTGCTCCATGTTCTTTGTGGGTGGTTCCCCAAGAGGTCGGGCGACCCTGACATAAGCACTTCTGAGCTCTCCCTGGCTTTTTAAGGCAGAGAATCAGGAGCTCAGGTAGCTTTTTCACTTAAGTCATTTAGAGTTTTATGAGTGAATGTTGCTGTTTTCTTTGCTTTTGTCAGTTTCTTGATCTTTTTGCTGCAGTGTTTGCATTACAATATTTGGATTAGTGGATTAGGACTTGGTTACACATGGATTGTGTTTTAGGCAAATTGTTTTGCTTCTTTTTTGCACTTTGATCATTCTTTAAGTTATTAATTTTTTCAAAAATAAATATCTTTCATTTATAAAGATTATCTGTTACCTTTTTGGTCACAAGTTAAAGGTTTTACTCAGCTTCTCCCTCTTGTGAGGCATTTTGGGACACTAAGTACCTTTTGAACTTTATTAAGCATTGTGCACATTTTGGGACATAGCCAGGCTGAAGCCAGCTGTCATATTTCCGGAGTAAACTGGATTGAGTGAGTCTCTTCTGGGCTGGCCAGTGAAGGTCCTGGCCTGCTTTCCTGGAGATTTTGAAGGCATCAATTCATTTTTGCTATGTTTAAGACTCTATTTCATGACAGTGTTAAGTCAAGAAAATGTGGCACAAAAGAAAGGTATATCTGCATATTTAAATGTTAGAAAGAACAAGACATATAATCTAAGTAGCTTTTGTTGGTTGAAAATTATTATTATTATTAGTGGCAACACCATGATAGTTTTGGCATCGTAGAAACAGCTACCTTCCATAGAGCTTCACTCATTGTACATAATGAAATGGGCACTGAGTATAATTTTGGTTCTGTACATTACCACAATGAATTTTAAATAAAACAACTCAGATGCAGTTGAAGTGCAGACTTTCAGCTTCAATTCAGTTGGTTGAACAAAAAGATTGCATAAAAATGGGAGGCAACTAAAGCATTTTTTTAACACAATCCCTTTATTTCAGGGGCTCAAAAGTAATTGGACAAATTAAATAACTGGAAATAAAATGTTCATTTCTAATACTTGGTTGGAAACCCTTTGCTGGCAATGACAGCCTGAAGTCTTGAACTCATGGAAATCACCAGATGCTGGGTTTCCTCCTTTTTAATGCTCTGCCAGGCCTTTACTGCAGCGGCTTTCAGTTGCTGTTTGTTTGTGGGCCTTTCTGTCCCAAGTTTAGTCTTCAACAAGTGAAATGCATGCTTAATTGGGTTAGGATCAAGTGACTGGCTTGGCCATTCAAGAATTTTCCACTTCTTTGCTTTAATAAACCCCTGGGTTGCTTTGGCTGTATGTTTTGGGTCATTGTCCATCTGTATCATGAAACGCCGCCCAATCAATTTGATTGCATTTAGCTGGATTTGAGCAGACAGTATGTCTCTGAACACCTCAGAATTCATTGGGCTGCTTCTGTCCTGTGCCACATCATCAATAAACACTAGTGTCCCAGTGCCACTGGCAGTCATGCACGCCCAAGCCATCACACTGCCTCCACCGTGTTTTACAAATGATGTGGTATGCTTTGGATAATGAGCTGTTCTACGCCTTCTCCATACTTTTTTCTTGCCATCATTCTGGTAGAGGTTGATCTTGGTTTCATTTGTCAAAAGAATGTTTTTCCAGAACTGTGCTGGCTTTTTTAGATGTTCTTTAGCAAAGTCCAATCTAGCCTTTCTATTCTTGAGGCTTATGAGTGGCTTGCACCTTGCAGTGCACCCTCTGTATTTACTTTCATGCAGTCTTCTCTTTATGGTAGACTTGGATATCGATACTCCTACCCCCTGGAGAGTGTTGTTCACTTGGTTGGCTGTTGTGAAGGGGTTTCTCTTCACCATGGAAATGATTCTGTGATTATCCACCACTGTTGTCTTCTGTGGACGTCCAGGTCTTTTTGCGTTGCTGAGTTCACCAGTGCTTGATTTCTTTCTCAGGATGTACGAAACTGTAGATTTTGCCACTCGTAATATTGTAGCAATTTCTCAGATGGGTTTTTTCTGTTTTCGCAGCTTAAGGGTGGCTTCTTTCACCTGCATGGAGAGCTCCTTTGACTGCATGTTGTCTGTTCACAGCAAAAACTTCCACATGCAAGCACCACCTCAAATCAACTCCAGGCCTTTTATCTGCTTAATTGATAATGACATAACGATGGACTTGCCCACACCTGCCCATGAAATAGCCTTTGAGTCAATTGTCCAATTACTTTTGAGCCCCTGAAATGAAGGGATTGTGTTAAAAAAATGCTTTAGTTGCCTCACATTTTTATGCAATTGTTTTGTTCAACCCACTGAATTGAAGCTGAAAGTCTGCACTTCATCTGCATCTGAGTTGTTTCATTTAAAATTCATTGTGGTAATATACAGAACCAAAATTAGAAAAAAGTTGTCTCTGTCCAAATATTTATGGACCTAACTGTAATATGTATGTGTACAACATGTATACACTTGTTTTAAAGTCATGAAGCTCTACAGTGCCACTCAAATAACATGTAACATCTTGTTTGTGCAACCACTGTTATGTAGCTGACTTTACTTCATGATCATGTATTTGCGTCTCGTGTCCTCCCTGCGTGGAGAACATTTTGAGTAGTGGGAAAAGGACTATATAAATGTAAAGAATTATTATTATTATGATTATTATTAGTATCATGCCTTCTAAGGAGGTGACCCTTCAGATATGAAAACAAATATTGCTCACAGCTGTTCTTGTCACTTTCCTGATAAACTGCTGCTGACACCAAAGCAATTAAGTTTAATATTTCAGAAGTATAACTGAATTCAGTAACTTGCATTTAGATTACATTAGATGCAGTGTTTCTTCATTTCAGTAGTCACCATTCTGGGTGCACAACTTAAACAGACCTTGCTGATGTTTCATGGTTCATTTAGAATGCATTCAACTGATCTATAATCATGTGTATAGCATCTGCTATCTCACACATCAATCTTGTTCACAATATGATTCCCTCCACAGTGCAACATTTTCTTCTATCATTGATATTGAAGTTCAGCTAGAACTTAGATCAGCATTGAAAGATGTCCTGCCATAATAGAATTCTAAAGCTCATCTTTTAAATGTGGTGTAATAAGTACATTTATCCTACTCCGTGTTGACTAGGCAAGAATGACTCTACAAAGGGATAGTGTTTTCCAGCATCAGAAATTCAATTCAGGACACAATATTTTACTTCACTTGATTTTTAAAGTTTGTGCCATACAGATTGCCTTGGTTTTAAACAAGGAACATTCACACTAGATCTAATCTTTGCCCACATACAAAATCATTACCATAGAATATCTCTTTCGGGTTGAAAATATTTGACAACAGGGCTAGGCCAATTGTCAATGTTATCATCCATTGCCATTGGCTGGACACTTCACTGATGTAAATAAAAATTTTCACTTGGCTCTAGCTGCACTTGGGACCTAATCTGGGATCCTGAGTTGATTTCTCATCTTGTGGGTGCGGCAATGTGCTGTATCAGTGCATGCTCCTGACCTTCTCCTCCTCCTCCTTAACATTTGCAGAAATATCCTCAAAGCACCAGACTGTAGCCATCACTTTATTTTTTTTCTTTCTTAGTCTTGCAAGCCTCACAAAAAGAAAGCTGTCAGGCACTCACATTTGTAGCAGGAGGCATGTGAGATTCCTGTTCTATGCTAGTTTAGCAGGAGTGCACTGTAGCTGAGGGAAGGCAGTCTGAGGGAAGTTTGAATGGTAAGAGTGCTGGTGTATTTATAGCATCATGCTACTGTGGTGCTCATAGACTCTGAGTGCTCATGGTTTCTCACTCTTTACATTGCTCTTTTAGGTAGCTCGCCATACTTAAAATAATTGCTCACTGTGGCCACACAAGTTAAAATTCTTCTGACACTTTGGCAGGCTTTCCTCCTTTTAAAGGGTCTCCTGAATCCACTCAGTTCCTTGATGGAATGTCAGCACATACTGTAAGTGACTGATCCCTAAGCTAATGCAACTTGGCATTACAATAATTTTTATTCACAGTCTGTTTTCCTAACCGACTTATCCTGGGCAGGGCCGTGGGACAGCTGGAGCCTGTTCTTGTAGTGTTATATTCTATATCACCTATGCAGTGTGATTCAGTTGCCAGACAAGTAAAGTGGTGGTGCTTCTTTGGTCTTGTGGGCAGTGCTTGAAGTGGGCACTCAAAGCTTCAAGGAGACCCCTAACCTTCAATCGAACATTACTGTATCACAGCACTCAAAGACTGAAGAGGACACTGCCTCAATATCATATCCTATTATATGAATGCTCTGACCTCCAACGTTGAGCCCCATTATGTAAAAATAATAATGAACTGGGCAGAGGAGCAGGATGCTGACTCTGAGCAGCATACTGTTAGTAATTTGTTTCCACTTCAAGAGCAGCTTACAGACAAACAGGAGTGTAATTTTACTGTGTACACAAGATAATAAATCTAAAATAAACTGATTATCCAATATACCAAAGCAGTGCCTTATTTTTAAAAAATGCTAGTCCTGTTGTCCTCCTGCATGCACATCTTATATTACAGTGATCCCTCCTCAATAGCGGGGGTTGCTTTCCAGAACCCCCCGCAAAAGGTGAAAATCCGCAAAGTAAAAACCATACGTTTATATTGTTATTTTTATATTGTCATGCTTGAGTCACAGATTTGCACAGAAACACAGGAGGTTGTAGAGACAGGGACTTCAAAACACTGCAAACAAACATTTGTCTCTTTTTCAAAAGTTTAAACTGTGCTCCATGACAAGACAGAGATGACAGTTCCCTCTCACAATTAAAAGAATGCAAACATATCTTCCTCTTCAAACAAGTGCGCGTGAGGAGCAGAGAATGTCAGAGAGAGAGAGACAGAGAGAGAAAAGCAAACAATCAAAAATCAATAGATGCTGTTTGGGCTTTTAAGTATGCGAAGCACCACGTGACAAAGCAGCCGCAAGCAAGGGAGCAATGTGAAGGTAGTCTTTCAGCATTTTTCAGAGGAGCGTCCGTATCCTCTAGGCCAGTGTGCGAACAGCCCCTCTGCTCACACCCACTCCATCAGGAGCAGAGAATGTCAGAGTGAGAGAGAAAGAGAAAAGCAAACAATCAAAAATCAGCACATGCTGTTTGGGCTTTTAAGTTTGCGAAGCACCGCGCGGGAAGCATATCATATATCATTGAGGAGTTTTATTTAATACGTAATATGTGCTCTGATTGGGTAGCTTCTCAGCCATCTGCCAATAGCGTCCCTTGTATGAAAAAAACTGGGCAAACCAACTGAGGAAGCATGTACCATAAATTAAAAGACCCATTGTCCACAGAAATCCGCGAACCAGTGAAAAATCCGTGATATATGTTTAGATATTCTTACATATAAAATCCGCAATGGAGTGAAGCCGCGAAAGTCGAAGCGCGATATAGCGAGGGATCACTGTACATTCAAAGCTCAGTGCTGTAGCTAAGCCTTGCCACGAATAAACAGAGTATGATTTTTTTTTGTTCAGAAGATGTTAGAAAAAGAACAACTGAAGACAATGTTTTTGGATTAGTAAAGGTAATTAGTCAATTCTGGTTTTCTGTTAGTAGATATTTATTCAAATCTATTTTATGGTGAAGTAGATCTAATTTTAGATTTTCATGTCAATACAGCATCATGAGTGAATCACTTTTGAATCATCATAATAACATTACCAAATACCATAGCATACTACGTGTGCTGGGTTGCAGTAATCTCTAAGACAGCAAAACTAACTCCTGTATTCCGATCTAAAATGCTTTGCACATTTCTCCAACCATCCTGTGTTGACATTTTCCATGGTACATGAGTAGAGCTTCTAATTATTCAAAATCCCCAAGCATCTCTCCATCTCCTTCCTTGCGGGAGGCTATGATACATTGGCAATATTTTGAAGTGACAATTTGAGCTTTGAAGATATCACAAAACCCTTTTTAACAACCCCTTATATATCCGTTATTTACCTGTAGGTGGTACCAAGACAACCAAACCACAAGGTCTTTGAATGGCATGCCCTTTAAAAATCTCCTTGTTTAATCCTGAAGAAGTAAAGTTAAATAACAGATTCAAATGGTGGCCCGCAGACCACATTCCGCACAGAAGCAAACTCTGAGTAGGCCCAGTCTGAGATCACACCACAAACACAGAGAAAACCCAGAAAAAAACACATTTTGCGAGCCTTCAGAAATTCCTACATAAATTCCTACAATAGTACAGACCATGAATGCAACACTCCATATAGCCTAGCAACATTCAACCCCGAATCCACGCAGGTGGAGCAGTGGTAGTGCTACTGTCTTGCAAAAAGGAGATCATGAGTTTGCGTTCTGGGTCCTCCCAGTTTGTAGAGTGCTTTGAGTAATGAGAAAAGCACTATGTATATATATATATATATATGTATATGTATATGTATATGTATATGTATATGTATATGTGTATATACTGTATATATATGTATATGTGTATATATATATATATATATA
>JANRMT010062831.1:9350652-9386801 GCA_026402145.1 Polypterus bichir lapradei
ATATATATATGTGTGTATATATATGTGTATATATATGTGTGTAAAGAATTATTATTATTATTTATTACAATGCAGCATGTTGTTGTGTGTCTAGAAGTGGTGGTAGTTGTCTATGATACTGTTATGTCCTGTCGAATAAGATATACAAGAACCCTCTTTTCTCAGAGGATCTTAAAAATGACACAATAAAAAAAAAAGTAGCCTTCCGCTTTTCTGCTTCTTCCTGCTCTTTTTCCATTTTCTCTCCTCTCACCCTGATCCTGTCACTCAGCTGTCTCTAGGGAGGTGCTCTGAGCCCTCACAAAGTTCTTTCTCCCAGAACTCCACACCCCACAGCCCATGCAGTTTGCAAGATACGTCACAATATCAACATAATGTGGGATATATAACAATGCCCCATGCCTAATCACACATTTAGTGATTTAAAATCAACCTGTGTTCACTCAGTGTATAGTAGCCATTGTATTAACACATGTTAGTTACTGTTATCACGTTATGAGTTTGTGCACTGATAGCTTTGATAACATCGATAGCTTTTTTTTTATTCTGTCAAATGCACTTTGTGATGTGCCTGGGTCATACTGTATATGACCAAAATATTTATTTTATTTTAAAAGGGAAGCAAATCTTATTGCAAATACTGTGCATTTTTTGATTTTATGCACTTTGATATGTGCCTAGGTTGGATGTGAGCAGAATGTTTATTTTTTTATTTCAAAAGTGGAAAAAAGTATTGCTGCTATGTCAGATTCTGTTTATTTATAGCTCCTTTTATTGTTGTTTTTTGCTTGTGTCAGATGAGACCACATTTAAAAGGGAAACAATGAATAAACTTTATTGTTTTTTCAATACATTCATTTGAGTTGGTTTAAATTTGTCATTACCTGCTGCTTATTGGCCACTGAAAATGCCTGGCCCAGTTAAATTTCACAATTTGAAAATCTGACCCAACTGAATTTGTAATTGAATAGCCCTTTAGCAGAGTAAAACAGTGTGTGTGCGTACCCATGCTTACCCATCTTTGTAATTTGCTTTAACAGTCTATTCAATAGCCTGTGCTATAAATCTGTGGGCGGTGATGTCCTCGGACCCTTCAGCATATACATTTTTTTTTATTGTTATTACGTTTTTTGAGCTTAAAGACTGTATTACAATAAATGAAACACAAAGCAATCAAAAATGCAATCAGTAACACGTTCCAAAAAAACGTTAATTCATGGTCACAAATCTTCTTACCACAGTTTTGGTAGAACTCCTTCTCTCAAATGGTTAGAGTTGAATATACCTTCTTTCTTCTGGTATCCCCTTTGTAATTCCCCTTGATCCTCTGACCTTGTAGTATAGACTACAAATCCTTTGTAGCAACCACGCTGAATTGGGCCAACTCCAAGGGACTAGGGGTAGGATGCTTCCTGTCCATTCTTGAAAGCTGAGAACAGAATGCTCTAAGTTACTTGGAGTCCCTTCTCCTGTCTGCAGTTGCTTCCCTTGTGCACTTGACTCCTTGATCACTTGAAATATGTAAGTTGTTGCACTTACTAGATAGTAAACCCTCATAATATTCTATTTCTTTTCTCTCTTTGACCTCATATAGCCCTTACCAATGTGCTGATAGTTGGGTAATTACACTGATTTCCCATTTGGAACTCACACAGTGTAGTATAGTGATTATATACTTGTGCCTGCTTAGACTGAGAAGCCGCAGGGTGCTTATTGATAAAAGGTCAAAACATTTCAAATCTGTTGTACAGTTGGAGCCATTTGCTTCTCCCAGATATCTAGTTCAATGTGCAAAAGTCACTACTGTCTCCCTTGCTGCAACTCACATCAAGAAAACTTTGGTAAAGTTTTTGGTGCCACCCTATCACAGTGTGTAATATCCCTCTTAGAGTTTTATCTGTCTGATGCTGCTGAATTAGACAAATTCACTTTGAAAATGCATGGATAGCTGGCATCTGTTTTCTCAGAGAGCTGCATCTAATCTACCTTATAAACAGTTACCACTGTAAGTTAATTCTCTACTTGTTGAATTTAAACTAACACTTGCCAGTGTTACTGTATCTTGTAAAAGACAAAGTAACCCAAGGGGAAAAAGACAATGTTTTATTAAAGCAAAGCTTGGATCCTTTTCATACTCTGCAATAAATTATTAAACACTATCCCTGTTTAAATCTCACACATTACATCTCTTCTCTGTGTATTTGTTTTTTTCTTATGGTATCATGCTTTGGTGCCCCTTTCCACAGCACATAAAAAGATGGCTGGTTGGATTTCTATTTCCATTTTTTATTCCTGCTCAAAGTGATACAGCATCAGATATAAGGCTTAAATCAGTTAAATTACGGGTTAGTGGTCTGGGCTCACAGCATTTTAATATGAAGGATAAAAATCAACAGAATGATTAAGTAAAAGTAATTTAGATCACAGTATGTCTATCAATATTATCATGCCTATTTTAACATTTCTGCACCATCTGTGTACTACTTACCCTTGTCCACCACTTCCTGATGCCTTCTAGATAAAGGCATGAAAGCTGTGTCCCCTGCTGAGTCTTACCCTATTCATCCTTTCATTCATTTATCTATCACATCCAGATCTGGCTTTTTTCCCCACAATAGCAGTACAGAAAGCTAGTGCATAATCCTAAAACAAGAGGCAGAGAAGTGAGCAATAGCCCATTAAAGGACACACTCACAGATTAAAATTTATTTGGTTCACTGTTATCTTGGAGCAAAAATCTCAGAGTCTCCTGGGATTTCTGTAATTACCACATAGCAAATGCCAAATTACTTTACAGCTAGAGTATGAACGGAGAATACAAACAGTTCTTTGATTTAAAACACTAATGTCTTTTCTACTCTGTTCATTGTACTTTTTTGCATAGTCTTTAACTTTGTAACCTGCTTCATAGCTTTAACAATTTGGGGTTGAATTTAAGCCAAATTATTGTAAAGTGTTCATATTCTCCCAGTGTGTATATATACTTTTTTTGTTTAAATACACTGTAAACTCTAAACTGGCCTGGTATGATTGAGTACCAGTCTGTATGTGAATGAGTATGTCTGTAATGCACTAGTACTTTTTCTAATTGTGGGGGCTCTGTTGGAAATGTTGCTGCAAAGAAACTATAAAATATTCTTGGTTATTTTAATTTGCTTTTTTTTTTGTTTCTTTCGTGTCTTTTATTTATTTCTGTTTTGGATTTTAGCTCTACTGTTAAGCTGTCAGAGTTTAAATATGTAAGAACTCAGTAGAAGGACAGAGCAGACCAAGAATCCATTACCAATGTAAGCAAACTTGTATGTTGTAGGACATTCTGACAAGACACTTGCAAAAGAGAGCAGAGTCACAAGTAGAAAGCTTAAATGCCAGCTGGGATTATAGATTTTGACAATATGACAGTGCAAGATAAAAAGTAAAACATAAAATGTAACCTTTGAAACAAGGGGTCTGTAAAAATCAATTCTCTAACAGGCTTAGTGAGCTGTCTGCATAAAATACCAAAGTTTAATCAGTTAAGTAACACAAACAGCAGAGTTTCAAGCCAAAAATAAATATTAAGAAATTGTTAAAATATAACTCCTTTCACCCTGAGCGCAATCTTATAGAATACAAATGTAGAATACCAAATGAGCAATATATACAGTAGCATTTAAATTACTGTTAAGGCTATATAATAACTCGATTACATTGGCCTTGGTCAGGCCTTTATATGTGCATTGCAAATGTAAAATTTTCATACCGCAAAACCTTACTCTACAAATGCATTTTGGCCAATTTTGGTTCGATCTCAGGCCAGACGTTTCTTCTATCCAGCTGTTCTCAGTTTTTCTGATAGAGTTAAGTAGTTCAGTCTTCTTAATCATTGACTGAGTAGTGAAGAGCATGCCACACTTAAAGACTGAATGTGCTGGGTCTCATTGCCTTGGATGATGTCAGAATGCACGACTCAGAATTTTAGGAGGTAATGGATTACATGACTTTTCCAGTATTTCACAGCACAGTTTGAAATTTGCCAAGTATTGTGATCTACAGTAGATATTCAGTAGGGTTTTCTTTGTTTCACTTGTTTCTTTTAATATTGTTTTGTTCATATATTGTTAATCTGTACTTCCTAAAGAGACTAAGGAATCTCAGGTCTTTTGATGTATGCAGCTGGAAATGTTCTATCAGTCCATAGCAGTCAGTGTATTGTTCTATGTTTTGGCCTCCTGGGAAGCAACCTGCACTCAAAATAAGCACAGTGCCTAAAGAAACTTATCAAGAAATCCTGGTACATTATAGAGTGAACTCTGAACACACTGCAAGATGCTGTTGAAAAGAGGATGGTGGCAAAATGGGATGCCACCATAAAAAATCCCCTCCATCCCCTCTAGGAGGCGTCATCTTGTAGCACTTTTAGCAACAGGCTCATTCCACCACGGTGTGCTAAGAAGCACCTCTGGGGGTCTTTTCAGCCTACTGCTATCAAGCACTTCAGTGGTTCTCCCAATGTACTCATTAAGTTAATTTTGAAACATCTGCACAATATACATTTATTTATATTGATTGATTGGCTTTATTATTTGTCTGAAATCCTTGTTTTTCATGTTTCTGCTGCACTATGCATCTGAATTTCCCCACTGGATTAATAAAGTTTAATCTAATCTAATTATGCATTTTCCTGGACTTTTGTCATTTGTTTCGTATTTTTCAAGTCAAATTCCTATTTAACCCAGTTTAAGCGAAAGCCTGCTACTCAGGATGCCTGGAAGTGAACCTAATCTGGGTAGGCTTGTGGGGATTCTGGGCTGCTTTTTGGCTTGGTTTTGGAGGCCTTCCATTTTTATTTTTTTTTAACCATTTTTGTGTGCTATGTAGCACAATGTGTTGCGATTGAAACACTTGTGGCAGCATAAATATTTTCCAGGTATGGCAAGTTCAGCTGAAGTCCACCCTTTCATGATATGACAAAGACAAGACCTTGGACAAACAAGCCTCTATTCTGCTTACACTTTCCTCCTGACTGCATTATATGAATTGTAGTTCTGGCTGAGGGCTCTTTTGTTGTCAACTCTTACACACAAGAAAACCACCCCAACAACTTAACACAGAATTAAAACTTTTTTGATTTTGTTGTGGCTCATTGCTGAGTGCGATGACTGAGTTACTGGGCAAGTTACACTACATGAATTGCAGTTATCAGATCACTCCACAACTGTCCACAAATCACTAAGGTTATGTAAATGAAGGCAATGCCTAAAAAGTCCCTGGAAAACTCCTATAGTGTGACGCCTGCCTAAGAAGGATTAATTTAAAATTTTGTTACATCATTTTAATATTGTGTCTTTGGATAATAAGGTGTCTTTGGATAATACTACTGTTAAATAAATAATAAAATGTGTTTAACAGTTGTGGATAGTCTGTTGTCTTTAAGGTGTTACCCTGGTCTCTTTGTCATAATCCTCCTAACAAATCCAGCTTGCCTCCTGAGACAATAAAGCTTGCATTGTATGTTGTATTATTAATGTTTTGTATTAATGAAAAGTCTAAATATACTTGCTTTAATTTAATATATACCATAAATATTATTATTTACAGGAAATGAATTTGGCCATCCAGAATGGTTAGATTTTCCCAGAAAAGGAAACAATGAAAGTTATCATTATGCAAGGAGGCAATTTCATCTGGCAGAAAACGGTCTACTTCGATACAAACACCTTTACACCTTTGACAGAGATATGAACAGACAAGAGGAAAAATATGGATGGTTGTCTGCTCCACAAGTAAGTGAAATTGATATACCATAATATAACATTCTGAAACCTGATTAATCCAGTTTAGGGTCGGAAATAAAGTTACATATTATGTAATGTTAAATACATTTTCTAATTTTAAGTTTATATGTCTTTTTTCCTTAATTCTTCAAATTAATATTTTGCGTTTTTATTTAACAAGTAATAAAATTGAGTAAATAAAACTATGCTTTGTGATAAAGCTCATTTGCAACTTTTTTTTTTGGTTTGTTTTATATTTGCTGCATATATTTGATCTAAAATCATTCTTGCTCAAAAAATTTATCTCAGGCTGACTTGTCCTATTTTCCTGTAGAATGTTTCTTAAAGAGTTTAAGCCAACTTTAAATTTGCTGGTTGGTGACCTACGGAAACCCAGCAACAATCTTAACAAGGTGAACTTTGGGATTCTTATTTCAGACAGGTGTCAGTGACAAGCTTTAAAGAAAAAAAAATTACTTTATATGTTTCTTTTAGTTCAATCAGTAATTCGAATGATAATTTATTTGTTATTAAATATTACATCTGGTCCCAGAATATGTATGTCCAGATAGCTAAACATAAAGATAATATTACTGTGATATTTATGACTTAACCAAATAATCAAGTAATCCCAATAATATCCGGCTGCAGGTCGCAGACTCGGCCTTCCACACCACACCCTCAGCATTCGCGTCCATCCTCTGTCGCATCGCTTTCGTTGAAAAACTAGTAACGTTGATGTACCCTGTAACCCTAAAAGATGATATTAATATGACTTCATCGAATCACGAGGCAAGAATCCCAGTTTCTCTTTATGGTATTACTGTCGTATTTACTTTTAAAAAACAGTTTTATAATTTATGAGTCATGATTCGATAGTTAAAACAAAGAGGACATAACATATTTTTAGATTAAGGAAACACCATACTAAATATGAATGTGGTTGCTCTAACTGCTATTATAGTGAATTCCATCCATCCATCCATCCATCCATCCATCCATTATCCAACCCGCTATATCCTAACTACAGGGTCACAGGGGTCTGCTGGAGCCAATCCCAGCCAACACAGGGCGTAAGGCAAGAAACAAACCCCGGACAGGGTGCCAGCCCACCGCAGGGCGCTCACACACACACACACCCCCACACACCAAGCACACACTAGGGACAATTTAGAATCACCAATGAACCCAACCTGCATGTCTTTGAACTGTGGAAGGAAACAGGAGTACCCAGAGGAAACCCACACAGACACAGGGAGAACATGCAAACTCAACGCAAGGAGGACCTGGGAAACGAACCCAGGTCTCCTCACTGCGAGGCAACAGCGCTACCACTGTGCCACTGTGCTGCCCGGATATAGGACTGTTCATAAAAAATTAAATAATCTTAGCATTCCATTAAAGTGGTACATTTTAACTTTACTTCAGTAAGCATATATTTTCACACAATAACTTGTTTCTTTCAGACACGGGGAGAACATGCAAACTCCACACAGGGAGGACCCGGGAAGCGAAATCGGAACCTTGTTCAATAAAGGAAAATTCCGTTAATGATATTAATTTATTATGTTACAAAATAAATGATGATTAATAACACATTATAACAATCAACAGGCATGAAAATGAAGGTCTAAACTTTCGAGTTCTCAGTAAAAGAAACTTTTAAAATTGTTTATATTGAACAATTTTTTAAATGATCCAACTTACTGTACAGTTCAGGTGTACCTTCATTTCCATTGTCTGTGTTGAATTAATTTTGTAATCTTAATTTTGTTCTACACTGCTACTATAATGTTGATAAATTTCAAGTGGAGTTATTAAACTTCCAAACGTTTTCCTGGTTTTTAATTTTAATGCATAATTGTTCTCCCTGGGACCCTAACTTATAAGTATGTACTTATCAAAAAAAAAGTGAAGCAAATCTATTAAATTGCTTAACAGATATTATATCGTTTGTTTTTATAAGAAATGCAAAAATTTGCATTATTGAAAGTTGCACTTCCATAAACCATCTTTTTTATTTATTTTGGAACTGAACAGATTTTAAACTTAACTTTAAAAATGTTTTTTTGGTAGATGCAATAATTACAAATCAATTTTTTAGTGATTTTAAATACTTTAATTGCCATATACAATTTATTGTATTAGGAATTTGTCATTTCTCGTGTACCCCAACTTTCCGAACGGAGATATACTTTTTTGTAAATAAGATTCCCGTTATTAGGTGATCGGTCTCACTGCTTGCTCAGGATTCATCTCTTCCCATAGTGTGTTCAGCTGTCTTTGACCACACTGCTTGTGTGTGTGTCATCGTCTCTGTTGTCTGATTTGGTGCAACGCCTGAATCCTACAAATTGTCCCCTGGACAGTGTCCCCTCTCGATTAGTTAAGGGTTTTTTTGATTCTGTCAGACCAAGTATTGTTACCTTAATAAATGCTAGCTTGGTTTCTTGTTGTGTTCCTGCTGCCTTGAAACACGCTGTGGTACAGAAACATATTAAAAAAGCAAAATAAGGACCCTCTAATGTGTCAAATTTCATGCCAATTTCTAAACTGCCCTTTTTATCTAAAGTCTTAGAAAAAATTGTCCTAATTCAAACATTTCTGGATGAAAATAGTATTCTGGAAGAATTCTAATCCAGATACAGATGTTCTTACAGCACTGAAACATCCTTGCTAAAGGTTTACGATGACCTCTTCCCAACTACTAATGCTGGTAATTCTGCCATTCTTGTACTGCTAGATCTTACCTCAGCTTTTGATATTGTGGATCTTAAAATTCTTATATTATGCCTTGAACAGTATATAGGCATCCAAGGTAATGCCCTGAAATGGTTTAAATCTTATCTAAGCAATAGGAGATTTTCTATTCATTTGAATGAGATCCCATCCTCTTACTTGCAGGGTTCCACAGGGTTCCATCCTTGGACCAGTTCTCTTTTTGATATGCATGTTACCTTAAGGCTCCATTGCTAACAAGTATGGCTTCTCTATGCTGATGACACTCAAATATATTTGCCATTAAAGTCAAAGTGAGAAAATACAATCCCTCCATGCATGCTTGAATGATATTAAAACCTGGATAACAATGCATCTTCTTAAACTAAATGATAATAAAACTATGATCATGGTGTTCAAAATTTAAGAAGATTTGAGTGTCTCTAATGTTGCTCTTGGACCCCTTGCCATATACAGTATGTATCATAAAGCTTCAGTTAGGAGCCCAGGTGTGATCTGTGACAGCTCATTCAAACTCGACAAACAGATAAATTGTGAGGTTAAATGAAGCTTTATCCAGCTGAGACTTTAAGGTAAATGCTTTTCTTTCTTTCGGTGATCTTGAAAAGGCCATCCAAGCTTTTATAACATCTCCTTTGGACTAGTGCAGTTTTTCTAGGTAGGTGTTGATCGGGTCTTGTTACGACACCTACAACTATTCCACAGCTTTGCTGTTCACTTATTGAATGGCTCTCATAGGTGTGGCCATAGTTCACCAATACTGACCTTGTTTCATTGGCTTCTGGTTTATTTCAATTCTATTCTATTCTAAAATTCTATTTCTTGTTTTCAAATGTTTGAATGGATCAGCCCAATCTTGCCTCTCGGAACTTCTTCACTTGTATGTGCCGACAAGAGCCCTGCAGCCCACTAGCCCGATACTTTTAGTTGTGCTAAGGTTGAGGCTGTAACAAAGGATGTTTGCAGTGGCTGCTCCTTTTCTCTGGAATAGCTCACCTTATTCTATTAGGTCTGTTCCAACACCGGCCATTTTTAAGTCATCATTAAAGTCTTATTTCTTCTTGCTGCAATTTGACCATGCAAGAGGTTGACATTGTTTGTATATGTTGGCTCATGTACATTCATGATTATAAATATGTATGTATTGGTGTGGGTTTATCTTTTATGTAATGGTTGGTTATGCTTGCAGTTTTGTGATGTGTACATACTGTATATTTGAACTGCTTCTTTTACCCGTTCTTGTACAGCACTTTGGTTCAGTTCTGGCTGTTGTAAATGTGCTTTAAAAATAAAAATTGCCTTACCCTGCTTCATAAAACATTATTTTAATATATAACACAAAGAAGTTCAGATCTGAGACAATGTACTATAAAGATGAAGTTGGTTTGCAACATTTATTACCAAAAAGGTAAAGAATATATAAAATATATAAAACAAGAATTGTAGGTTGTAACTGAACAAGGAGGGACATGTATGTTTGTTACATTTTCTCACAAAAGACAGTCATTTTCCTTTTTCCTCTCACGTTATCTAAAAACAGATGCATGTCTTCCATATGTGAAAAAAGGATGATGAAGGGTCTAAGGACATATTCCCTCTCCTCTTCTTCTGGAAATTCAGATAGCAAATCAAATTTCTGAAGGGCCTCCTCAATGTCATCTTTGTCCATTGATAGTAATGCAGGCAGTGAGATGTGCCCCCTGAACACAGAAATGTTCTCAGTACACCATTTCTCCGCCTCGGTAAGATGCTGAAGGATTCCATGTTGCTGTAATACGTTTTATTAAAGAAAAAGAAAATTCTTTAAACAGTCATTATAAAGCTTATAGCCTTTTCCTCCACATTTACAAGGAATGTAAGAAAAGGAAAGTAAAAAAAAAAAAATAATGTACAGTATATTCTTAATTTGTTATACATTATTAACATTACTGCTTTCGATCACAGATTCTACAAGTCTTCAATATTTCTTAACATACACTATTATTAGCACAGTACAAAATGCATTTCAAATGTTTTAAGGCCTTTAAGAGTTGTACTAGTACTACAGTTTGTCAGAAGATGTAAAACAGGCTTTTAGTCTTTTGGGCTTTGACTCCTACTGGTTAACAAGACAAGCATTAAGTCTTTTTATACATTTTGTTCACTATACCATAGGCATTGTAAGCCAGCATCAACAAAATGTAATTCATCTTTCTTATGTACGTTTATAAAATTGTGTGTCTGTACCTGCTCATCAGTGCCCTGTGCTGGATGTTGGAGAAGGGAGGCTGACGTTTCTTCTAAAAGAAAAGATCTGAAACCTGCATTGATGCAGTGCTATGGAACAGAATAGCACGACTTTTTAGTTTCATTTCAGATGTGGCGCAAGTCTTTACTCTGTCTTCTCAGTAGTTCAATGGCTCAATAGAGTCTAAACCTGAAAACAAAGAAAGATAATATTTACCTAAGGAAATGTTAAAAAAGAACCAAAAGAATAAGTACAAAAAATGACCCTGTCCTGGCTGTCCATTATTTCTGTACCTTCTAATTTTTTGTTTGGTCCTTGGCCTTCATTTAGAAAGGCGTTTGCTCGCTCAGTCCGATGTGAGCAGTTACTTCAGTGATTTCAAAAAGAAGCACTAAATTTATAATGGTAAACATTTTGACTATTTCTTTGATTTACAAAGATATATATACAGATATGACCCTCCCTCTACAAATACTACAATGAAAGAAGAGAGGACTAAAGTTGAGACAGATCTTGTTAAAATTGAAGGGGGCCTCGAGGACAAAATACAGAGAAACTACAAAATGGTCATTTGGAAACCTGGACACAACATTGAATACAGACTGTGACAGATAGGGGGCGCTATCGCTCCCTTGAACCCTTGTCCACAACTCCAGACACCAGATAAAAGTCCAATAGTTGACTTTATTTAAATGCCACAGTGCACAAAGCACCCTCTTCTCCACTATACTCATAACAATCACAATTAATCAATCACAAATACAATCCTCCACTCCCAGATGCATTGCCACCCTTCCACCCAGCTCAGCTCGCCGTCTAGGAGCTCCCACAATCCTTTTATAGTCCCTGACCCGGAAGTGTTCCAATCCCCAGTCCATGTGATGTTCTATCACTTCCGGGTCAGATCAAAAGTCCTTTTCTTCACCCCGGAAGCATGTCATTCCCCTTGTCCATGTGACTCAGATGTACTTCCGGGGCGTAGGGTAAATAACCGTTGTTCCTCCCTGCAGCGTCACCTAGTGGCCCCCATGGCATCGAGCAGGGCTGTGTATACAAAATGCATTGTCCATGATGCCCTGCTGGTCTTTGGGGAACCTCCATACTGCAGGGAGGGCTCCACCTGGCGGCTTGGGGGTATTTCCGGCCTGCCATACACCACATGACATACACAAAATATAATTACACTATGACATGGTCATAGTGTAAACATGAACATTCCACAGTCATGGCTATTCATCTGACATTTGGAGGCCCTAATACAAGGGGTAAAACAATGAATCAAAGAAAAATATTAAATACTTACATTCAATAAACTGTTGACAATGACTTTTAAACAAAAACAACAATGGAAATGGCCACTTGTTACACACCCTGTTACATCTGTAAATAGTAAAATCTGCTAAACAATGGAAAATGCAAGATTAGCTTAGCTTTTTAAACTGTATTTAGAAAAGTTCCAGTTCTGAAATCTAAACGTCAGTATTGTTTGCCAGCATACACTACTGGCATAATTACCTGCATACTTGACAATGTGGCCTTCAGGGCTGAGAAGGCGAGGCTGCAGGATGCTGCAGTCTCTTTGCTTTTTTACAAAGAGGACACTTGGATTCATTTGGATATTTAATCAATGTAATCAAAGTTGCTTTTATATTCTCTGCCTTTATGGAGAAATGTGACTGTGGAAATCAAGACAAAAATAATATGTAATACTAATTTGGCAGAAAGCGCTATCATGCTTTTATAAATAGCTAACTTAACTACAGAAAAATCAAGTTAAATAAGATATTTAACAAACATTGATGACGACGATAAATACCTTTCATATTATACACTAACATTGCAGATACTCTACATAACATCTCATAAATAAGTGAAAAAGTGAATATAGATGAAATAATATGGCAAATATTAAAAAGAAATAATACAAGAGGTAAAAAATAATTAAAACGATATGCTTAAAAATAGGATATGTCAGTAATGACGTTAAACAGAGAACACTTGGATTCGCTATGCAGTATATAATCGCACATCTCATTAGTTTTGTTTAATGGATCTAAAGTTTCTTTAAATATACTGTGCTTTTTATTCTGTGAGTCCATACCTGGTTCTGTGGTGCCATTGTTAAATGGCGAAAAACGTTTTCAGCTCCTTTTCTTTTTTGAATTAGAAAAACTGTACAGCTGCTCTTCTCTTTCTACGGACTGTGGGAGGTCGTGGGGTGGACTGTGGAAGGCAGGAGGCGTGGATGGCCGAGTCTTCAACCTGCAGCTGGACCCTTCTTAGTAATCCTGACACTTGCTGATCACAGTACCATATCAAGGAACATCCTTTACACAATTGCTTCTGGCTTGAAAAGAATTTAAGTAACATACAACCGTTTCTCACATATTCATTTAGAATTTAAACTTTTCATCTTAGAAAATACATGACATTTTGTACTTTCTTTTTTGTTTGTGGGTATGTCATAAGTGGTCCATTGCACAGGGCATTTTTTAAATAAATAATTAAGTCCTGGATAGCATTCAGACTCGGAATTGGGTGTGGGTGTGCGCAAGAGGTCAGTTGGGCTGCTTGGCCAATTGCACCACATATGCAGGTGGAATGGCTTGTCACACCTGCACCCAATTAGAGAGGACAGATAAAAAGGAGTCTGCATGGCAGAGATGGGAAAATGGAAGAACAGGTTTGAACGATAGCAGAAGTTAATGGATGGAGAGAAGGGCAGGAGCAACAGAGAGCCGGTACAAATGTGAAGAAAGCAGGCAGACAGGAATGGAGCCCCAGGAGAGGAGTGAGTGGCTGGTGCTAGAGGGGGGCTAAGGGTTGTTGAGCATGGGAGCAGGAGCAACGGAATTACTCCTGAGGGATTCCCCCACAAGGCCACAAGGACAGTGGGAGTCAAGAGACTGGATGCCCCATAGAGCGCCAAGAGATGGTTAGTGAGGACGTGAGCAGGTCTGAAGGTTGTCTATGCCTGTTGATTGACATATCTCCGTGCTGTGAGATCCAAAAAGGATAAGTCAGAGAAACATTGGTTTTAAAGGGATGCATCGGGGCTCTTGCATTTTAGAAGACTGCTTGCTGCAGTGTTTTAACCTTGATTCTATTAATTGACTTATAGGATTTTAACCTTAACTATCACAATTTTATGGATTATTTATTTATTTAACTTTTGATGAAGTATTGGACACTTTTGTTTTTGATTTAATTTTTAATAAAATCACTTTGTCACTTTTGCACCTACCCCTTGTCTGAATACATGTGTCCTCATCTGCCCGGCTCATCTTGGTAATGTTATCAGCTAGTAGCATGGAGCCAAATTGCACCATCACAGGGTGGCGCAGTGGTAATGTTGCTGCCTTACAATAAGGAGACCAGCGTTCATGTCCAAGGACCTCCTTGTGTGGAGTTTGCATGTTATCTATGTGTCTGTGTGGATTTCCTCTATGTGCTCTGGTTTCTTCCCACAGTCCAAAGACATGCAGGTTAGATGGATTGGCAATAGTAAATTGGCACTGGGGGCTGTGGGTACGTGTATGTGTGTGCGCTCACCCTGTGATTGACTGGTGCCCTGTCCTGGCTTTGTTTTTGCCTTGCATCCTATGCTAGCTGGATTAGACTCCAGCACCCCCATGAATCTGTTCAGGACTTAGCGGGTTTCTGTTTTGCCAGTTGTGTAAGATGTTATTAGTATTGTCATTGTACCCCAAAGTTGATGCTAGTCCTTTAGTCCTTTGTACAGTAGTTCATGCCTTAATGTGCTTTTACTGTATAACAATAGAAGTCCCTTGTTTGACAATTTTGAACTTCCCATAAAGCAGGCGGTGGCTTCTTCCGCTTTATATTTGCTTGTTAATGATTAGGCTATCATTCTGCTTACCAACAGAAACTCTTGTTATGTGTTTCACTTTTCATATTAATATCATTTGTTTATGGAATTTATTGATCCTTTTGAATGTAGACTGTTTTTGAATTCATTGTGTTAGTGACTGTAGTATACAATACTTTGCTACGGCAAATACTTGATGCTAAATACCCTTCTTTCTCCTGGTAGCAATTGCTTACATGTCTTCTTCTTTTGCTTTTATGTTCACCAACTTGCTACCATTATTAAAGAAAATTTGCATCTCAATCTTTGGCTGTTGCCCCATATTAATAAAGAAATATTTATTTAAAAAAAAGTTGAAAAAGTTATATGCATAATCATTATGGAGTGAAAGTAATCCTTTCTGTTTTTATTTTCTTCATCACTGATACTGCGTTTAATGTTTTTAATTTGTATTTGCTTACATATGTAAATATCTGCCTTTGAAGTGCTGCCACAGTCTAACCTGGTCATCTATGGCAGGGTCACAGGAAAGCTGTATCCTTTCTCTGCAATCATTGGATGCAAAATGAGAACAAACACTTGGACAGGGTGCAATTCCATCACTGGGTAAACACACGCACCCACTAGTGCCAATTTAGCCATTAACTTAACTTGCATGTCTTTGGAATGTGGGAAGTAACCGGAGAACCTGGATGAAACTTACAAGGGCACAGAGAGAACATGTAAGCTCCACACAGGACACACCCGGGATGCTAACCGTGGCCTCCTTATTCCAAGGCAGCTGTGCTGACTGTATGCTACAGTACCTTGCCACCCAGTTTTAAATTAATTCTTTTCAGTTCATTTTTTAAAGTGCATCTGATGACATTCACTTAGCTCTTTGGCCTACTTGGATTCACACCACACTAATTTAAAACTTTAAGAAGTATTCTTATAATCTCTTATCCTGTCACATTCCATATGTGACAAACTGAAGCAAAAGAGATCTAGTGACTGTTGTTCCAAAGTTTGATATGCTATCCAACTGAAGATTGTGTATTGTGCCATCAGGTTAAGTAAGAATTAAACCATGCAAAGAGCCCAATGTGATTTATAAAACCAGTGTAGTGGAATATAGTGGTTAATGTTGTCAAGGTTTTCACTTAAGCCAAACAACATTTTAACTGTAGTGTTTTCTTCATCAGAAGACCTGTAAATGTGACATCATTAGTAGGTGGCTTTTCTGGAGACAGAGTGACACATCTGAAGCAATTTGTTATCAGCATAGAATGGCTGAAGCTATGCATCTATTAATTTGTCATAATACTTCAGAAGGAGATGTTATTATTGGTTTGCTATTATTTAGCATTTTTGGTTATCTTTTTTTTTCTTTCCTTTCTTTCTGATATGAGTGACCAGTTCGCAGAAATGAAATAGTATCATCAATCCTTATTCTTCTTGCCTGACATATCCCAATAATAACATAGCACATAATGTTACAATGAATGTTAGGAAGCCAGATTGCAATTAAAAGCTTATTCTGAGTGCAGTGTACAACATAGATCTTATAAACCAAGTAACCCTTGATCTGGCTTAGGGTTGTAGGGAGCATGTACATCATATAAATATAAATTTGTAGTAATTCAGGAGCCATTTAAGGGTATATGTGGATCAACCATCCAGTTAATCTTCCATTGTACTTTCATAGAAATATTTGAAATCACTTAACACACAGGAATAAATCCACATTGTAAAGGATTTCCTAATTATAATAATAAGGGTACTTACATGTCCAATCCAAGAAAACATCATACTGAATTTAGCATAATGACAAATATTAATGGTTTATATTACTTTGAAAATGTATGTCATAAAGTGTAATAATTGAAACAGTAATGTTTTTGTACAAGTGCATCCATCCATTATCCAACCCGCTATATCCTAACTACAGGGTCACGGGGTGTATAACAAGTGATTTGCCTTATTCTAATGACCTGTGTTTCATCCTTTTTCAGATCAGCTATTACATGCACCACCACAGGCAATGTGGTGTAGTGGTTAAGGCTTTGGACAACCTTGAGGTTGTGGTATCAATTCTTGCTACTAACACTATGTGACCATGAGCAAGTCACTTGACCTGCTTGATGTGCAATTGGAAAGCCAAAAAAAATGAAACCAATTGTTGAAATGTTGTAAGTTGCCTTGGGTAAAGACGTCAGCCAAATACGTAAATGTAAATGTAATGTAATGTAAACAAAAGGTACCAACTAGCCTTGTAGATTTTCTTCTTAATGGGAATAAGAGAAATGCCAAAGCCTCCTATACATCTGTCATCTGTATCTTCTTACCTTTCTCATTGTTTCTATTGTAATTCACGTATTCAACACTGGGGACCTCTAATGGCATGCTACTTCATTGACTGAGACTCTGATTACTTTCACTCCTTTGCTTCAGCCTAGTGTACCACTAATTTAGAGGACTTCTCAAAGGTGTCCCCTCAAGGGACACCACTAGGCAAGGAATGATCAATCCAGCTCTTGGCTCACTAGTTATCAATCAATAAGAAGTGAAGCAAAATTACACCTTTTATTAGTTATCAATCAGAAAGAGACTGGCTTCAAGCTTTTACTTAAGAATATTTATCTGTGTAATAATCAATGGTAGCAAATATAAGTAATACGAAGACTTATACAACCTGGATGAGTTCATGCAATCTTCATTCAGTCCCGGATGACATCTTCCAGATGGTACAATTCATTAGATACAGATTAGATAAATGATTTCTTGCTGGAGTGAGGAATCAATTACAAGTGTCCATTTTCAGTTGTTAGTAAATAAAGAAAGGCTTTTTGCAATTGTCCTTTTTTGCTGCCAATTTAAGTAAATAAAAGTGATCTCAAATGGCAAAACTAATCAAGGAACTCATATCGATTTATAAAACCCCAAACTGTTAAAAGTAAGTAAACAATAAAAAATAATAAAGTGGGTGGCATAGGCGCAAATAAAAATTAAAAAATGTTTCCAATCCTAAAGGTGAAATTCTTGGGTAATTTAAAATGCAGTTTGCTCAATTCATCTGCAGTTTGCATTCACTTGTGGTAAAAGGCGGTATATCGCGCTCAACCTGGCACAGACTGACCCAGAGGCACATGTGAAAGCACAAAGACTTTTATTTTTCTTCACCTGTAGGGCTCGTCTTCCCCATGAACCCCACAGGCAATACACAGTCCCAAAAGCACTAAAGGCAACACAAAACACTTCTCCTCTGGCACCGCCACTCCTCCCAGGCAACTTCATCCTCTTCCTCCCGATTCTGGCTCCTGATTGGTGGATGATGGCCCTTTTTATAGCCCACCTGGAAGTGCTCCAGGTTCTTGATTACCTGTTGCTAATTGCACTTCCTGGCGGAGCTGTAGAGGTGTCCAGGTTGGCTCCGGGATCCATGCAGCACCCCCTGGCGGCCACCCCAGATCCCCACAGGGTTGTGGAGAACTCCATCTCCCATGGAACCCTGCGGGAAACTGAGACACCATCTCCAATCAGGGAGGCTGCCACCAAGTGTCCCGGGAGAGGTACTGAGGAGTCCATGGCTGTTCCCCTGGAACATATGCAGCATGGGCATCCCGGCCAGGCATGGGACCTGGCCGTCCGACACACACTACACATAACTGCTGCAGGACATTGATCCATCTTTTTTATCAGTTCTCTATACTTTGACTGGAGTGTGCTTATTAAAAGATGTTCCTTCTTTTAGATTTAAACTCTTTTTTTCTTCCATGCACCTTTCTTTACCTTCTCCATTCTTTTCAATTTACACTCTAAAAAAATGTTTCCTTTGAGTTTTACAGCAGCTAAAATCATGCTAGTATCTCTAAGTCAAACACTAAAGAACTGGTGTACACCGGCGTATCTTATAGTTTAATTTAATCCACTTCAAGCAATCTCTGCCAGAATAGAGCTTTTATAAGATATCCTAATCTCTGACTAAATGTAGCCAATCTTTTAAATCCTTTATTGTTTGATTTAATCCCTAAACCTCCCTGGGTAGTTCATTTTAGTTCTTCTTTAATCCTTATGAGTCAGGAGAATTTGGGGTATTGACTCTGAGGGTCTGATCATTTGTGCAAGTGGAGAGTTGGCCATGTTATTTGTTTTAATGAAAAAATAATTATGCTTTAAAATTATTGAAAGAGTCTAAAACATTTCTATAATGAAGCTTTGCATTCATGAGATCCTAATTTAGATGTGTACTGATTTTATGTATTTTTGTTATCTATTCTTACATTTCTTCCTCCTTTCCAAGAGCTATACAGAACAGGACCTGCTGTTTTATTCCACTTTTCTACAGCTTCAGTGTATTTGTAGACCATTTTGCATCTTCTTAAATAGCTTTCAGATCAGCTAGCATTCATACTGTCATGAATTGTGGCTTAATAAAAGCATAATTGAACCCTAATATAATGCTGTGTTTATTTAATCTCAGTTGTTCATGTTAGCAACACATGCAGTGTTTTTTTTTCCTTCTTCAGTAAAATGCTTCATGTACTTAGGAATTCAAAGCATGGGTTATCATATGATATTAAGATTCTGTTATAAATGTCTATAAAGCAATTAGTATTCACAAGCATTCTTTCTTATGATTGTGCCAAACTTTAAATGTGTTCAACATAAAACATAAATAGAAAATTTCAGTCCAAGAATAGTTTAGAACTAATTACATTTCAGGGTCTAGATTGTAATGTAATTGAAATACTGAATGTAATACTTACTTGTATTAGGACAGAATATTTGTACAGTTTATAATAAGAATCTTTTATATTGAAAACTCAATATAGTAGTGGCTGAAAACAACTTTACATAGATAAACAAAAGCCAAATAAAAAAACTGTCCATATTCTTAATTAAAAATCTTTCAGAGTTGCTTGCAGTTCCAGCTGCTTAGGAAACATCTGGTATTGTCAAATTTCTATTTAAAAACTAACCCCACCACGCAAATGTTTCCTGTTTTCATCAACATTGACAGCTTCCTGTGTCTGTCTAAAACCTGCTTATCCTGCTTATCAAAACTCTCCACTGAGTAAAATGTCATAAATGTATATAAGTTTTAAGATAGGCTTTAGAATTCAGATTTTAAAATGTCTTAAAAATACTAGGATGGCACACTGGTAGCACTGCTGTCTCGCAGTAAAGAGACCAGGGTTTGTGTCCCTGGTACTCTGTGTGTGTATGGGATTCCTCCAAGTGCTCCAGTTTCCTCCCATTGTCCAAAGACTTGCAGGTTCAATTGATTGGTAAGATCAAATTGGCCATAATGTGTGTTGTGTGTGTGTTCTCCCTGCAGTGAACAGATGTGTCCAGTGATTATTCCTGCCTTGTGCCCTGTGCTTGCTGGGATAGGCTCCAGCCACCTTCAACCCTGCTCAGGATTAAGCAGGCTTAGAAAATGGTATGGTATAAAAATAGTACTGTGGCAATGCCCACTGATATTACATTTTCTGTTTATGGTATGGGCGGCACGGTGGTGCAGTGGATAGCGCTGCTGCCTCGCAGTTAGGAGACCCGGGTTTGCTTCCCGGGTCCTCCCTGCTTGGAGTTTGCATATTCTCCCCGTGTCTGCGTGGGTTTCCTCCGGGTACACTGGTTTCCTCCCACAGTCCCTGCAGGATAGGTGCATTAGCAATCCTAAATTGTCCCTAGTGTGTGCTTGGTGTGTTTGTGTGCCCTGCGGTGGTCTGGCGACCTGCCTGGGGTTTGTTTCCTGCCTTGCGCCATGTGTTGGCTGGGATGGGCTCCAGCAGACCCACGTGACCCTGTAGTTAGGATATGTAGTTAGTTGGGTTGGATAATGGAGGGATGGATGTTTATGGTATAATATTTCCATCATTAAAATGTTTATTATAGATGACAACAAGATTTCTGGCTGACCTTTAAAACTAAACTTCAGATTTATATTAGAAATAGGATACTGTCAGTAGTCTGCACATATGGGTCCAGGTTGCTCATATCATACATTACACTGTACTTCAGAAGGCAGCAGAATTACTTCAGAGGATATTGTCGACTTGAAAGGCTGGCCACACATGCAATGGAAAGCCCTTTGGGGTCCATCACTGACAGGTTAATGTCTGAAGGTCTTCCTTGATTAAGCCCCAGAAGATATGGCTCATTATGATTGCCTAAAGGCAGAGATTCTGATCTGAAATAGGCCTAGCAACACAGTTAAGACATAAATCTTTCCAGACTATTTCATAAATTTGAAACTTGAAAACATTGTGTAGCTGTTATTTCACAACTGAACTGTTCAAATGTTCACAATTCCATTTTAGATTTTTTTTTTTCACCACAGACCCCACGTGTATTTCATGTCACATAAAGTATTCAGTTTACCCAAAGAAAACATTAGAGCAATTGATTGTAAATTGCATATCTTTGTCAGAGAAATGTTCACTTAAACGTTATGTTGACCTTGCTCAAATTGAGGTTTGAATGCTTGGTACTATGTGTAAGCAGCACTCACATCAATTCAGATTGAAAGAGAGCAGCTGGAGGTACATGTATTGTGGCCAATTATTTTCCATTTATCCTAGGACAAACACATTGGACAACCATAAAATCATAACAGAACACCCAGTGAACATTGCAGAAACAATTATAATATTTAAGAAAGATTGTATTTGGTGTTTTTTAAAAGTGATTTGCTGATTATTTTTTTTTTCATTTACCAAAGCTCCATAATCCACTTTGTGACAATACAAAGTTAGAGCTGACAACTTTAATAATGGGCATGAAGCTGGAATATTCTCAGTCCAGGTTTTCAGTTTTAAAACCTAAATTATTCTTTAGAAATCTATATAGTAGGGCCAATTTTAAAGCATTTTACTTGTATTACTGTGGGTTAAAAATTATGAGGGATTTAAAAAGTTATTTTCATTCCTATGCATCAAAATCCATATTTTGAAAATTATTTGAGGTAGCAGTTTTTTTTACAGCTCTGTAATTGAAATGCCTTGTTGCTAAAATCTATATTGGCATATGCCAAATGTGTTTTAGCAAATGTCCAAAAGTTCTTAAAGCCCTGACAAAAGTTATGTTAATGTAAATTTGCTGATTTTACAGAAACACCATTTAATAGAGAGATTGGATAAGAAAAGAGTGCAAGTGAATTCGTAAACCAAACTGGCAAGTAATAGATGTTCAAGTTACAGGGTTTAGCCAATTGATGTCAATTGTGAATGGCTTGAGAGACTGCCAAAAATCAAAACAATCACAACTGTACATGTGGATATACTTGAACTGTTCTGTGCCCTGCAATCACCACTACTATCAATAACACCATTAAAACAATAACCGGTATGTGCGTAATCTGCACATGCCCTTGTCCTCCATTTATACCATTACACTTCACTTTTCTTCTTTTGTTCCTTTTTGTTTGCTCTTCATGCAACTCTGTAGTGTAAGGTCTACAAAACATGCAGCTTTAAAGAGAGAAAGTTCCCGGTCAGTATTTTATGTCAAACTACTATTACTTTAGGTTTCCCTATTCTCAATATGCATTTAGCTGTTAGCTTGCATCCTGTAAACACTGATGTTAAATTTAATTCTACTTTTCTTTAAATAGCAAAACTATGATTATAGTAAGGTAGTACCCCTTGTCTAATAATAATAATAATAATAATAATAATTCTTTGCATTTATATAGCGCTTTTCTCACTACTCAAAGTGCTCAGCAATTGCAGGTTAAGGATTTTGCTCAAGGGCCCAACAGAGCAGAGTTCCTTTTGGCATTTACGGGATTCGAACTAGCAACCTTCCGATTGCCAGTGCAGATCCCTAGCCGCAGATGCAGACTTACGAAAAAGATACTGACTTGTTTAATTTAAACCACATACCATACTAAAAATGAAATTCTCTAACTTTTAATGTTGTGCTAGAAAAGAAAAATACTGTTTCCAATCATTTTTCAGCAGTAAAACATTGCATATTAACACTATGCTATCATTTTTGGGAAACATCTCTGTTTTGTGCATTAATTAAACTCCTTGGCTGTCCTTTAACTCCTAGTTTAGGTATTGCCAATTCAGCAGACCTATAATATTTAGATATCTTAAAACGTAATTAATCACTTACCCCTAATAGAGCAAGATTATGGGTTGTAGCTTCTGCCCCACTAAATCAGACTCACAAAACAGATCTTGCTGAGAAAACTGTGCAAATAATCACTTCAGAAAGTAAATGTGATCAAACAATGTTGAGTTTTACATGCATTAAAGATTTGATTTCATGATTGAAACTCTCCGCAGGGACCAGCACCTACTTGACATTATTTTCACTGTGTAGCTTTGTGCACTGCAACAATAACATCTAATTAATGATGTGTTTTGAATACTGGATATTGAACCTCATGGCTACAGAGAGACCTCAAACTGAGCATAGTATTTGGCTCTCAGTTTTCTTTATGCAGGGTCATCTCAGGGTAACTTTGTTGGTGTTTTTTTAAATTATTTTCTCCTTTTGTTGCAGTTTTAGTAATTGCTATTTTTTACAAAAACAACTTGGAAAATCCCATTACCAAGAGAGTTAACTCTCATGCCAGATGCTTTTTCTTTTTAAAGGTGCCATTCATCTAACTGAAAGTTAAGACACTTTAGTAAACATTACCTGTTTAGTTATTAAAAGAATGTATAATATACATTACAAGAATTTTCAGTGGAGTATTAATGATGCCTCTTTTAAAAGATGAAGCAGTTCAATCCTGAGACTGAAAAATGTGATTAGGAACATCCAAGCTTTGTTTAAACAATGTGCAATATGGGGTATGCATGAGCCATCTCTGAACCCAACATAATGCCAGTGAGACCAAAACAATTATTTATTAGAAACATGAGTGTGATTCATTTGTTGTTTTGACCTTACATTGTTAATGTAAATATATAAAAATGCAAGAACAGTACATATACCTGCAGGTCTCCTTTAAAAGAATGACTGTTTGCCCTTTGTTGAAAAGGCTTCCCATAAGCCACGGGTTGAGATCATGTCCACTGATGTCTACTGCAGTTTAGTATTAGGCCAAAGTTCATGCAGTTAAAAACTGAACCTAATCAGTATGACGTATCCCCAGTGTTTGAGCATAGATGTTCAAGGTGGGGAGATCTCAAAGCGATTCTCTCTGCATGCAAACAAAGGAGGGGCAAGCAAGGTTTAGATGTTTCAAGCTGTTAGTAGTAATAATATATATATATGTATATATATTTTTAAGTTTATCATTTGAGAAAAAGGACAGAATGTTACTGCAGTGTTTTTCTATTTGGCTGTCTGTTTTAATGCTAGGGATATTTTTGTAATGTTTATAATATTTTTGTTAATTTAATGAACAGCCTCTTTATTTTTTATCAGCTTTCATCTTTCCACTGCACAACACTTCCAGTAATATTTAAAGTGGGAAGTTGTTAATCTTAAATAACCCACAATTTTCAATGTGACAGAATCTTTAAAATCAATTATTTGAGAAACGCAAACCAAACTGCGTATTCCTGTAAAGGGATATTTAATTTTCTCTAGTTTATTAAAAAAATCTTTTGTTGATGTCATTTTATACGCAGATTATTACCCATTAAACATGCATGAACTTGGAGTTAACTAAAATAAATATGAAAAAGACAGTTTCTGATCAAATATTAATATATTAACCTCCACATCTTTTAAATGAGGTTACATAGTTGAATGACTTGACTTTGCAGATAATGCATTTAGACAGCCTGGTCATAGTGTGATTGTTGTAGGACACTGGATTGAATTGGTACAGGTTTGTCTATAAAATACTAAAAACAATTTATCTCGACTGAAAACTGTGGTTTTCTTTTCACCCATTAATATTTCTGAAGATAGTAAATAGATTGTGTAATTGTGGATGAACTATTACTGTGTCAGAAATATGAGATCAGGTATAATTTTAAATAAAGTGGCTTCATAATAATACAGAGAATTCAATTTTAATAATAAAAATGAGTCTGCGCATCTACAGCAGATCCCCATAATCCAGCTGTGACAAAAACAAATGTAATAAATTTTTTTCCATGTCATACAGAGAAATGTGACTTAACATATACAGCCAGCCTTTATTAAACATTTTATGTAACAATTACATATTAGATTATTTTCTAGGAATATGCCTAAATATTTGTATCTTTCAATAAAGGTAGTGCTTTTTTCAGTAAAAACTTCAATAGAAAGTTTAACATATTAATACAAAATTATGGCCTTATTTCTTGATTTCATTAAAAACTTACCTCAGTTTGATTACACTCTGCGAATAACACTGAAATCTGTCTGCAAATTGAAAATGACAATATCATTAGCAGGGGTTAGGAATGTACGAGTAAAACTATTATCTGCATAAAAAATTGTACTTTGAAAGCTGTCATTATTATTCATGATAAGAAGCAGACTACCCAAAACATATTCTTGTGGGGCGCCTGTATTTCATATAATGTGGTAGGTGCAAATTTTCCATGTTTCGTGAACTAAAACTTTTGTAGTGGGCTGAAACATAATAAAAACTCTGAAACCTCTGTAGCACATTTATATTTAAGCCTGTCCCCTTTTTTCAATTAAGCAGTAACTCGTGGCCAAGAGTGGTAACAGGCTCAATAAACACATTTGACTTTTATGGCAGCTCTACCCTAGGTACCATAGCTTTTACGGTAGATTTCAACATGTTTGAGCTAAGCCAAAATCCAGATTGAAGGTTTCTCAGAAACAAAATTTTATTTTTTTCTTTAAAAAAAGAATAAGTAAGTGAATATACAACTTAGATAAGCTACCAACATTTAAAATGTCTCTCGCATGATCACCTTTCTTACGGAACTTGATTTCATACAGAAGAGTATAAATTATCGGTACATCTTTTAACAAATAACAATCAAAACATTTTTGTCCACTGCACTTGTTTCAGCCAATAAAGTGTGGGACAGTTTTAATGTTCTGCAGTAGACACGTGTGTAATCAAAACAATTATGGTAGAAAGAAAAATTATTTTTCAGTTTCTAAGAGTTCACCCTATTTGCAGTTTTGGAACCATGTTGATTAACAATGTGCCCAGCATTGTACATTTCTTAGACTGATATTTAATTACATTTAATCTTACATATGTTTAGTACCAACTGTATATATTTAAAGGTGTAGAAGGTGCATTTCATATTTATATTACAGGAAAATGGGGAGACAGAACTTATACTGACAGCACTGATGGTGCTCAAGTTGAGCCAAAAAAACAGTTCTGACAAAGATCCTAATCACATCGCAAAGGATGTACAGAGTGGCTTAGCTGATGCCACTCTGTACATTCTTTTTTGGAAAACTCCATACACTCCTTTTCTAACCCAAGCTCACTTTTCCAGTTCATGGTCATAGAGAGAAGTTTACAATATAGTGTAAGATAGTGTTTTTATAATTTTAAATCATTTCATAGTTTTTAACATCTTGACATTACATTTCGCACCTCCCTCATCTTACACCCAGTTAACACTGATCACAATACAATTAAGTTTTTGTCCCCTTTCCACTTCTAAAGGATTGTTTTTCATGTAGGAAACTAACATGTTTCTTTCATTAGTTGACATGAGATTAACTGGTTTTTTTCTGTGGTAAGCACAACACAAAGTTTCTCATAATCACCTTGGATCAATTTACCACCATCATCAACAAAAATTCTACAAAGCAGAATAAGACAAGATACACCAATCCCTTTAATTCTGTAAATGAAAAATGGGCAACAGTCCTTAAGGCTTCACCCAGCTGTCACAGCACTCCCAATCCTTGGAATGTAAAAGTGGCAGTAACCTGATATTACCTCATCCTTGGTGACATTCTTTACCACCAGGTTCACCAATCTACAGTCGTGGCCAAAAGTTTTGAGAATGACACAAATATTAATTTTCACAAAGTTTGCTGGCTCAGCTTAGGATGGCAATTTGCATATACTACAGAATGTTATGAAGCGTGTTCAGATGAATTGCAATTAATTGCAAAGTCTCCCTCTTTGGTATGAAAATGAACTTAATCCCAAAAACCCATTTCCACTGCATTTTTTGCCATGCCATCATTTTAGTGATCCTCTGCATTAACACAGGTGAGAGTTTTGAGAGGACAAGTCTGGAGATCACTCTGCCATGCTGACTTAGTTAGAATAGCAGACTGGATGCTTTAAAAGGAAGGTGGTACTTGAAATCATTGTTCTTTCTCTGTTAACCATGCTTACCTGCAAAGAAACATGCGCAGTCATCATTACTTTGCACAAAAAAGGGCTTCACATGCAAGGATATTTGTTGCTGATAAATGGTTGATTTAGGTGCAATCTTATTAGATCATCAAGAACTTCAAGGAGAGAGGTTCAATTGTTGTGAAGAAGCTTCAGGGTATCCAAGAAAGTCTAGCAAGTGCCAGGACCATCTCCTAAAGTTGATTCAGCTGCGGGATTGGGGCACCACTAGTGCAGAGCTTGCTCAGGAATGGCAGCAGGCAGGTTGAGTGCATCTGCACACACAGTGAGGCAAAGACTTTTGGAGGATGGCCTGGTTTCAAGAAGGGCAGCAAAGAAGCCACTTCTCTTCAAGAAAAACATCAGGGACAGACTGATATTCTGCAAAAGGTACACAAATTGGACTGCTGAGAATTGGTGTAAAGTCATTTTCTCTGATGAACTCCTTTTCCATTGTTTGGGGCATCTGGAAAAAAGATTGTCCAGAGAAGAAAAGGTGAGCACTACCATCTGTCCTGTGTCACACCAACAGTAAAGCATCCTGAGGCCATTTATGTGTGGGGTTGCTTCTCAGCCAAGAGAGTGGGCTCACTCACAATTTTGTCTAAGAACACAGCCATGAATAAAGAATAGTACTAAAACATCCTCTGAGAGCAACTTCTCCCAACGATCCAGGAACAGTTTGGTGACGAGCAATCCCTTTTCCAGCATGATGGAGTACCGTGCCATAAGGCAAAAGTGATAATTAAGTGGCTCGGGGAACAAAACAATGAAATTTTGGGTCCATGGCCAGGAAACTCCCCAAACCTTAATCCTATTGAGAACTTGTGGTCAATCCTCAAGTGGCATGTGGACAAACAAAAACCCTCAAATTCTGACAAACTCCAAGCATTGACTATGCAAGAATGGAATGCCATCAGTCAGGATTTGGCTCAGAAGTTGATTGGCAGCATGCCAGGGCGAATTGCAGAGATCTTGAAAAAGAAAGGCCAACACTGCACATATTGACTATTTGCATAAACTTAATGTAATTGTCAATAAAAGCCTTTTAAACGTATACAGTAAAATGCTTGTAGTTATACTTCAGTATACCATAGAAACATTTAACAAAAAGATCTAAAAACACTGAAGCAGCAAACTTTGTGAAAACCAATACTTGTGTCATTCTCAAAAGTATAGTAAAGCATGTGCCATTATGCATCTACCCCAATCTCTAGAGACACTAGTCCCTTTTCGGTGGAGCCCCCACAACATCCCTTCCTATAAAAAATTAAAAGGATGCACTTTCAGTTAACTACAGTTACATAGATAAATATGTATTATGAGGTTATGGTTAATCGACTAACAAAAAAGTCAGTCAGTCCGTGAATTACAATAAAATAAATGGGATAAAACACTGAAACACTAAAAATAAAGTTGGGGGGAGACAACACTATGACCAAATTCATAATATAACTGTACATGACCACCTGCATGGGGATCAATAGTGAATTAATTGTTCAATAGTGTTTACATGTGAGTAAAACACAATTCTGCAAATTCCTTTCCAATGCCAACAAAAGTAGCGCATCTGGTAGCTGGGGAAAAGGAAATATTAAAATGTAAGAAATTTTTTTCTCGGTTTTAACTGTAACTTTATTTGTATAGGGTTATAGTTGGAGAGTGAAAGTGACATGAGAACTGCTGAATAGGAATATGATAATCATATTCAGATGTTTGTCTGTAAAATTATAAGTAATCTGAATTTTTAGAGAGTTTTTACCAGCCCTCAGTGGTCCTCTCAGAAATATTGCTGATTGGTTTTGTTATAAATTGTAGAGTTTGTCATATAAGCAAGTTAGAAAATTTCCAAATTTCTGGTAAGACCAGAAAATACAAATGGTAGGCTTAAGTAACAAACAGCATAAACAAGCAATGACCATTAACTTAAGCCTCATAGCAATAGCAAGTAGGGGTGCTAAGCACTGCCAAGTAAAAAATAGCAAAACTATATTGTAAACTAATGATAAAATTAGTATATTCAAATCATGTAGTGACTAAAAGTAATATAGCAGGTCTGGAAAACCAAATGACAGTGGGCTATGCAACTAACAGAGACGCTCTTCCTGTTGATGTAGGCTGCACCACTTTTTCCCACTTTGTCAACTACAGTTGTTTGATAAATGGAGATGGCTATGCTATACCTGTAAAGATGGATTTTGTTTTGTGCTGTGCATGCCTTCAAGTTTTACTGTTCAAATTGTGAAATAAGAAAAAAAGTTCACTACCATTTAATATTGATAGATATTAGATATTACATAGACAAAAAACTTACGGTAGGTTTAATTTTTAAAGAATGTGATACGTTGATCTGTATGTCTAAGATTCCTTATTCTATGTTTTGAAAAAGTGATTCTTAATATTTACTTTATTTTCCATTACGGTTAGAGACAAACTCCCATTCCAATTTCAATTGACAGTATGTTTTTTTAAATTAGTGGCGCAGCCAAAAAAAATGTGACTTTAGTTGAAAGTGAACTTTGTATTTCATAATTTCAAGATCATTTGCAAAATGTTTCACTTGAGCAACATCTTTAATCTATAATACTAAAGCAGTTTCTTCTAAAGTGATTTTTAATCAGTATAAAAAGTAGACATATGCTAATTCACTGCAGATGATTGGCTCTTCAACCTGTGGTTTCCACTGCCTCATAATTAATTTTAACGTTTATTAAATGCTTAAGAAACAGAAAATATAATTTGTTCTTAAAACAGATCCCAAAAGCACACGAAACTAATTGCATCAAAGTTTAATATACATATATTTTGTTTAATGTAAATGTCAGCTCTTTGCAATTCTAACATGACAACTTATCTCAAATGACAGAAGTGTTTCTGTTTTCAGAATCTGCATTTGGAGGGAGGGTAGAATAAGTGCTAAAAGTAATGCTGAGTGACAATGATAATCAATTTTAATGACATGTTGCTGGAGATAGCTCAGCCTTTAAGGGGAAAAAAGTAGCAGTATTTATTCCCATGTCAGCTAAAAATGTGGAATGCATACTCTATGAATGATAACTTTCTGAAATGGTGAACTATTCACAACTTTGATATTTTTTGCAGCAATTCCACTTTTACTTACTTTTTATAAGTAAAAAAGCAAAAAAAATGTATTAATGGAAAATTTAAAGAGCCAAATTATATTTGAACTTTCCATGAGCATATTGTTGCTAGTTTTATTTCCTAAGAAATTTGAATGTTTTATTGAAAATTTGCTAAGTAGGAATAATAATTGGAATATTTATCAAATTTGATTTTCCCATTTTCATTTATAGGCATATGTGAGCACACAGCATGAAGGAGATAAGATCATTGCCTTTGAAAGAGGGAAAATTCTCTTCATTTTTAACTTCCATCCATCAAAGAGCTACACTGATTACCAAGTGGGAGTTGAAGTTCCAGGGAAGTATCCTTTAAACTAGCCAATTTGGGTTCTACTATTTGTGCTTTCATGTTTCTTTTCACCTCCGACTACTGGTTTTGTTCTAAGTTTAGTTTAGAAATTAATATTATCAATTTACCTAATTTTTGCCAGTAGCCACACAACATGAATAACATTATTTGCCAAGTAAATTTATTTTCAATATAACTATTTATTTTTATTATATATTAGTGCTATTTAGCTTTTTGTAAATATGATAATCACAGAGGTTTCTATGCTTTACTTTTTGGTAGCTGAAGTCTCAAGATGTATTTAAATGATCACTTGCCTATAAATGAGTCATGAAGAATGAAGTAAGCAGATAAGCTAACTTGCATGAAAGACCTTCCCTTAATATTGACTCTGATATATGGTAATGTATTTTGTTAGCACGTATACAGTCTTAAATACAGCAAAATCTTTATTCATCTTTACCTCAGCTTAAATTTGTATGCCATTTCTTATTCATATTTATTTTCTATCTCTGGCAGTAGCCCCTTCACAGGCATTTACTCTTTATTTATTCATCATTTCACAGAATTATGACTTGTTTTGGTCTCTTCTCAAACCTAAGGTTGGGACTCTGGTTTCAGGAAATCTTGAGAATGAAAGTGAAAAATTGCAGTTGGTATTTACGTATGGTAAATACCTGTATATTCAAATTAACATCTGAATTAGTAAGGTTCTGAGGATTTGCCACTGTGAAAGAACTGAACAGTATGTCGGTCAACTAAGATGTATGCACGATAATTATGTTTGTTGTGAGCTGTGCAACTACATAATTAATATTTTATTAAAAAAAAAAAAGTGCAGTATACTATTGGAATTGGGTCTGAAGGGTAGGCAATGTGTTTCACTTTAAAAATTTAGTGTAAAATTTACTAACATGGCATGAGCTAATGTGCATAGCAGAGTGGTACAGTGGTCCTGGCCTCATATTTTGGATTGCTCACTCTTGATATGGAGTTCTAATACCTTCCTTTTGTATTGTTTGGGTTTCTCTTTGTATTTCATTTTCTTTGAGCATCACAAAGATATCTGACTAGATTGATTAGCCAGTCTAGGTTGTCCCATATTGGTTTATTGATAAGTGTGCTCTGTGGTAGGCTTGTGCGCCATGAAGTGGTTTTTAACGCCTTTTATCCAAAGCTACTATGTTTTCATTAATTGGAAATGGAAATCAAAGGAAAATAGTATGATAAATGAGGAACATTGTGATTAAGTACTTGATCTGAAAGCTTATAGTTCAGTCTTCAGTCTTGTATATTTAGTTTAATTCACTATGTTTATGATTTACAGTAAGATGTACTGCATTCAGGGATATGATGATGAAGGGTCAAATATTCAAAATTTTGGTTGAAGAAGTCACATTTGGTGATTCCTGCCCCACACTATAGGTGTTCCTAGGGTTCTCCAGGTGTACTCCAAATAGTCCAAAGTATACATTAAAGTATATGAACATGGAGACTTTGAATAGCTTGTGGTGAACTCACTGAATCACTATAATTGTTTATTATAAACAAGTTAACTGTGTCTGAAGTGTAGCAGAGGTACAATGAAATGTACTGTACAAAGAGAAGAGCAGGTTCATCTTTTGCTGGCACACACTACAGTCCAAAAAAAAGTCCAGCCCACCTTGCTATAATAAGTTGAAGGTTAGCACTACTGGAGTGAAATTTCTTCATAACATAATCCTCAATGTTCACTATTTTGTTCTGCTAAATTGAAATTAGCCCTCACTTTAAGATTTTTGGAAAGGAATCGAATTTTAATACATCAAGAATTTCATTATTTTTTTATGTCAGGTTTTTTTTTCTTTCTTCTTAAATTTCTTAGAGTACAAGTGTATGTTGATTTCCTTGTGCTTCTGTGATCTTTATATGCTAGCCATACTGTGGTCATTGTCTGCTCCTTTAGTGCTTTAGCCCTTCCATGAGAACCCTAAATACAAAGTGGACTGTTTCATTTATGTTAGGTAGAATGCCCAGAGGGGGCTGGATGGTCTCATGGTCTGGAACCACTGCAGAGTTTATTTTTTTCTCTCCAGATGTTGGGAGTTTTTTTTTTTTTGTTTTTTCTGTCCTCCCTGGCCATCGGACCTTACTCTTACTATGTTAATTAGTGTTGTCTTATTCTAATTCTTACTTTGTCTTTTATTTCTCTTTTCTTCAAAATGTAGAAGAAAATGTTTTCTTCAAAATGTAAAGCACTTTGAGCTACATTATCTGTATGAAAATGTGCTATATAAATAAATGTTGTTGTTTAATGAAATTTGTAAACTCATTGCTAATAATATTAACTGGATTTTTCCAAATATTTATTTAATTATTTAAATAAAAATTGTATGGTAGGTGGATTCCCTTCCCTAAAGAGTTTGGCTTCTTGTAGAAGATGCCCCAGTGAACCCTAAGTTCTTATTAAGTTGGTTTAGAAAATTAGTGGATTGATTGGTTATGAATGTTTCCATTCCTTCTTTTGTGGGTAGTAATCATAAGAGGATTGTAGAGAGGTTCCTTACACTGTTAATCCTTTCAGTTGATGCAAACCAATAAACCATTAAAAATGCTGTTTGCCGTTTATGCTCAACTAGCAAAATACCTGCGCTTCGCAGCAGAGAAGTAGTGTGTTAAAGAAGTTATGAAAAAGAAAATTTAAAAATAACGGAACATGATTGTCAATGTAATTGTTTTGTGACTGTTATGAGTGTTGCTGTCATCAAGGATTTGATTATCATTATTTCTTTCAATCAGGTTCGTATTTGGAGGATGTGTTGTGTTCAAGTTACATTCCGTGTTTGTCTAGTCTATCCCTGACCATCTCATCTTCGTTGTCAACCGTTGTAAAGATAACAGGTTTCATTCATTGAAGTGATTACCACCCAAACCGGTACTCGTGAATCTAAGATGTTTAACAGGCATTCCCGGCATTAAGTTGTGGATTTGCCTGTAAATATTTAGTGGCAGCGTGTCTATGAACATAATTTAAACTTAAGCTTTACACCTTGCTTTCCTATTGATATGTCTAGAAAGGCTTGTTCAGCGTCAGAGGGTTGTTCCTGTCCTACTGCATCAATAAACAGCTCGTCTTCCTCTTTATCTGAGACATCACACACTGCATGCACGGGTTTACCTTTTCTAGTCGTGCAAACTTTAGCGAAGTGCTTCAATTTACCACATTTTTTACACTGTCTTCCTTTAGCTGGACATTGACTTTTTCCACTGTGTGGTTTGTTTCCGCGGTAGGTGAACTTATGAATATGCGTGTATGTGTCAGTCGCTTCATATTCTATTGCTACCGTCACAATTGTGTAATGCATTTTTTGTTCAGCGCTCTTTGGAGCTGACTGCGTTCACAGTCAGCTCACGTGAGCCGCTCAGAGTTCATGCATCGAAGGTTCTCAGCTGTGCTTGTGCTATCTCGTGCAATCTTGCAATGTCCACAGCTTTATTTAATGTTAGCTCAGACCCGGCACTTAAAAGTTTCTCTCGCACTTTTGCTGAGTTTGTGCCAAACACTAGTCTATCCCTGACCATCTCATCTTCGTTTGCATAAGCACAGTCTTTCACCAGCAATTTTAACTCCGTTTCAAAGTGATCAAAAGTCTTGTTTATACCCTGCGTCTTCTCATTAAACTTGTATCTCGCGAATATCGTATTCGTCTTAGGCATGACATATGCCAGAGGCAGCGTGTCTATGAACTTAATTTAAAGTTAAGCTTTACACCTTGCTTTCCTATTCATTTGCATAAGCACAGTCCTTCACCAGCAATTCTAACTCTGTTACAGCAATTTTAACTCCGTTACAAAGTGATCAAAAGTCTCGTTTATACCCTGCGTCTTCTCATTAAACTTGTATCTTGCGAATATCGTATTCGTCGTGGGCATGACAAAGCTTGTATGCATCACTCGCTTCATATTCTTTTGCTGCCTTCTCAATTGTGTAATGCGTTTTTTGTTCAGCGCTTTTTGGAGCTCTTGCTTCTTCTCTGCATACTGCGTTCACAGTCAGTTCACATGAGCCCAGCACTTAAAAGTTTCTGTCTCACTTTCGCCGAGTGTGTGCCAAACACTAGTCTATCCCTGACCATGTCATCTTCGTTTGCATAAGCACAGTCCTTCATCCGCAAATATTTAGCGGCAGCGTGTCTATTGGATTGCTGCTGACAGATGACCTTATATGGGCAGGCAGTCAATTACGTGGGAGGCGTGCTGATGGAGGACGCAACTCCGCCTCACACAGCGACCGAGCAGCAGGCTATGGCCGTATATATGTACGTAAGTAGGTTCCAGTTGTGACCGTTACGCGTAGAATTTTGATATGAAACCTGCCTAACTTTTGTAAGTAAGCTGTAAGGAATGAGCCTGCCAAATTTCAGCCTTCTACCTACACGGGAAGTTGGAGAATTAGTGATGAGTGAGTGAGTGAGTGAGTGAGTCAGTCAGTCAGTCAGTCAGTGAGTAAGGGTTTTGCCTTTTATTAGTATAGATTTGAAATTCTGTTTTAATTGAGAGGTGGTATCTTTACACCATAGTGGCTCTCTCAAGTCTAATTAGTTTTATTTTAAAGGGAGCTGTTTATGTAAGGCCAATCTCACATACAAACTGTACTTATTTTTAAGATAATTATGCTCTAGATTAGGGGTGCCCAATACGTCGATCGCAATTGACCGGTAGATCTGAAAGGTAGTGCAGGTAGATCACGTTGCATTCAAAAATATTTTTTTTAAATGTTAGTCTATCATATATCCTCCCTATGGCATTTGCCACTTGATTGACATACGGGGCGGCCAGTCAGAGATCTCTTTTCTTTTAACACACTAGTCATCCCGCATGCACGATCAAACGCGCGAGCTACTGCAAAACTCCAGCTATCTAAGTGATCTAGTTAGTCTTCCAATTTATATCGACTAAAGAAGGGATTTAAAAAAAAATTTGTTGGTTGTGTGCTGGATGTGGAATTGGAAGAGGATTTTTTTCTCTTTCAATGTCACAATCGAAGTGCATTTCTCTGATCTGTCAATCTATCATTGCTATTCCAAAGAAGGAAAATGTGGAAAGGCACTTTCGAACTGTTCATAAAAACTATGAAACTGACTTCCTTCCAAAAAGCGATCTGAGAAAGAGAAAGGAGAGGGAACTAAAATCGCAGTTAATCGGACAGCTGTCATTTTTCACTCGGCTGAATTCAAAAGCAAAGTCAGACATACCGAAGCATCGTTCCGAGTGAGTCACTCGATCATTAAGCATAAGAAGTCCTTCCAAGATGAAGAGATGATAAAAGATGCCTTTGTTGAGGCAGATAGCTAGGGAGAAATTCTTGCTGAGATTTCAAGACCCCTGGCCAGAGACAAAGGAGTTTCTCCTTGTCATTAAACATGCAGAATACAAGCAACTTAATAACGATCAATGGCCGCTAGACTTGGCATTTTTTTTCCGATCTGACCAACATGTTGAATGAGCTTAATTTACAGCTGCAAGGAAAGAGAAAACCATGGTCAATATGATTAGCTCAGTTAATGCTTTCAAACGAAAAATGCAACATCTGTCCTCAAAGCTGCAGCGCCTTGATTTGGGGAACATCCAAAACCTCGCGTCAGAGCTGGAGACGCAATGGAAGGTGTGCACAACTTGAGAGCATACGCTACAGAGCAGATTGAAAATTGTCTGTTAGACTTTATCTAATGGAAAAAAATTAACGATTTGAGTGTTGGCCAATGTAGCGAAGTAAGAGTAGCGTTTCTTCTTCACAGATGTACTCAAGTAAAAGTAAAAAGTATGGTGCAGTAAAACTACTCTTAGAAGTACAATTTTTTTTTAAAAAGTTACTCAAGTAAATGTAACGGAGTAAATGTAAGTCGTTACTACCCACCTCTTATACTCAGTATATAAGGTATGTGTGTATAT
>JANRMT010062831.1:9386901-9439017 GCA_026402145.1 Polypterus bichir lapradei
TATATATATATACAGGTGCCAGTCATAAAATTAGAATATCATGACAAGGTTGATTTATTTCAGTAATTCCATTCAAAAAGTGAAACTTGTATATTAGATTCATTCATTACACACAGACTGATGTATTTCAAATGTTTATTTCTTTTAATTCTGATGATTATAACTGACAACTAATGAAAGTCCCAAATTCAGTATCTCGGAAAATTAGAATATTGTGAAAAGGTTCAATATTGAAGACACCTGGTGCCACACTCTAATCAGCTAATTAACTCAAAACACCTGCAAAAGCCTTTAAATGGTCTCTCAGTCTAGTTCTGTAGGCTGCACAATCATGGGGAAGACTGCTGACTTGACAGTTGTCCAAAAGACCACCATTGACACCTTGAACAAGGAGGGCAAGACACAAAAGGTCGTTGCTAAAGAGGCTGGCTGTTCACAGAGCTCTGTGTCCAAGCACATTAATAGAGAGGCGAAGGGAAGGACAGGATGTGGTAAAAAAAAGTGTACAAGCAATAGGGATAACCGCAGCCTGGAGAAGATTGTGAAACAAAACCCATTCAAAACTGTGGGGGAGATTCACAAAGAGTGGACTGCAGCTGGAGTCAGTGCTTCAAGAACCACCACGCACAGACGTATGCAAAACATGGGTTTTAGCTGTTGCATTCCTTGTGTCAAGCCACTCTTGAACAAGAGACAGCGTCAGAAGCGTCTCGACTGGAGTGGTCCAAAGTTATGTTCTCTGATGAAAGTAAATTTTGCATTTCTTTTGGAAATCAAGGTCCCAGAGTCTGGAGGAAGAGAGGAGAGGCACGGGATCCACGTTGCTTGAGGTCCAGTGTAAAGTTTCCACAGTCAGTGATGGTTTGGGGTGCCATGTCATCTGCTGGTGTTGGTCCATTGTTTTTTCTGAGGTCCAAGGTCAACGCAGCCGTCTACCAGGAAGTTTTAGAGCACTTCATGCTTCTTGCTGCTGACGAACTTTATGAAGATGCAGATTTCATTTTCCAACAGCACCTGGCACCTGCACAAAGTGCCAAAATTACCAGTACCTGGTTTAAGGACCATGGTATCCATGTTCTTGATTGGCCAGCAAACTCGCCTGACCTTAACCCCATAGAAAATCTATGGGGTATTGTGAAGAGGAAGATGCAATACGCCAGACCCAACAATTCAGAAGAGCTGAAGGCCACTATCAGAGCAACATGGGCTCTCATAACACCTGAGCAGTGTCACAGACTGATCGACTCCATGCCACACCGCATTGCTGCAGTAATCCAGGCCAAAGGAGCCCCAACTAAATATTGAGTGCTGTACATGCTCATACTTTTCATGTTCATACCTTTCAGTTGGCCAACATTTCTAAAAATCCTTTTTTTGCATTGGTCTTAATTTATATTCTAATTTTCCGAGATACTGAATTTGGGACTTTCATTAGTTGTCAGTTATAATCATCAAAATTAAAAGAAATAAACATTTGAAATACATCAGTCTGTGTGTAATGAATGAATCTAATATACAAGTTTCACTTTTTGAATGGAATTACTGAAATAAATCAACTTCGTCATGATATTCTAATTTTATGACCGGCACCTGTATATATATACGTTTCAACATACAACATTTCGAGTTTACAACACTCACTCCCATAAAAACTTAAAAAAATTGAGACATGAAAAGGAATAAAGGTAAGCATTTTTTTACACTTATTCTTTCTGTTACTACAGTATAGTGTACAGTACATTATATTTATGTCCTTTTCTTTTTTCTCAGGCTTAGATTTTGTATTTTTATGTTCTAGATTATGATTTTGCAAATGTGTTAAGATAGGTAAGTGACTTAGGTTAGAGTGTGTTTCGACTTACACCAAAATTCGGGTTACATCACTGTTGTAGGAACGGAACTGTGTTGTAACCCGAGGACCCCCTCTGTATATATATATGTAGGTAGATCATTTTGACCTGGTCATTTTAAAAGTAGGATGCAAGCCGAAAAAGTGTGGGCACCCCTGCTCTAGATACTGTTATAAAGAAAGTGTAAGGTATCTTCTTTGCCTCAGGTAACAGCTTTTGTGTGCTTTGGCTGCAAGCTGCTTTTTTATGTCAAATGTTTTGTTTTAAACATATTTTTGACATTGCAATATATAGTCTAGATTTAAGCGTCACTATGTTAGGTTGCCATGGCTAATCCTCTGACAGGACAGTTTAGATTTACATCGTATTGACGTCGTTCATTCGGCTGGTTTTCTCATGCTTCTTTCCGTACATAATACAGATCAATTTGAATAAAAGCGTTCTGGTTGCAAACAGTTGATCGGTAATCTGTTTAGTTTCAAGTACTAGGATTTTCACTACTGAAAATTTTCTTAATTTCTCTTCTGCCACAAAACCTACTTCATTCTTGCTTCTATTCACTCTGTGAATAATTCAGCATAGTTTAGACATGCTGGGCATTAAGAGCTGGACGACTTAATGACATTCTGATGCATCTAATTATAGTTCTGTCATTTTAGCTGTCTTGTTTATCCTGTCTTCACTCTGCTAAATTTGAGAGATTATTTACAAGATGAATTTTGCAAACATTATTGTATGTAATTTATGTTTGGCACTGAGATCTTCACTGCTGTCATTTTTATCTAAATTACTTCTGCATTATTCCTTTAACATCAGCAACTTTTACTGAATTGAAAGGGCATTGGAGCTTCATTATGATGTGCTGTACTGCTGACTAGTCTACATGGCGTACTACTTCTGATGTAAAAAACCAAAATTTCTCTTTGCCACTGTGTTAATAAATCAGATTTCATCATATCCATGTCATATTTAATCACCAAGAACCTTCCTTATGCATGGAAGGTTCAGATCTCCTTTGTATAAATTACAAAGGTATTCACCCTGCAGCTGCCTGTGCTTTCTGATTTTCTTGCATGTGTTCTATCTTCTATGAATGTTTTTCATTTCCCAGTATTGACATGCTTATGGAAACCTTTATTTATGTTCAATTACAGTATCTTTGCTGTGAAGCCTGGTTTATTCTTGGGTGTCTTGATTGTCTTAGTATCATGATCAAGTTTAAATCCAGCGATGTATGCTCCTTAATTACCAACTTTTGACACAATTTGATGAATGAATTTTCTTGACATTTATGTAATAAATGGAAACTTCACAAAGCAAGCCAAGTAGCTTTGACTGGCAGCCATGTAAACTTCGTAAAAATGTTATAAATAAGGCAGTTCTTTGTTTTAAAGCAAAAGTTGTCACATTCAGTGATACTTTGAATTGATAAATCAATAGCAGATGCTTTGTTTGATTTAATTTTGATCAGGTTAGCACATCATTCATATCATTTTTTGGATAATTATAGCAAAGTTGCAAGTTAGTTTCCTTCTAGGTCATGTTACATTTCAAACCACATTTTTCACCATTCAACAATTTCAATTTATGCCTCCTGACTATTTCCTCTTTTTCACATTTTTCTCTTAGTTCTTAATCAGCCCCCTCTGGTTTTCCATTAAGAAACATCTTTTCATTAATCTCTCTGCCCTGCATTCTATTTCATCACTGAAGATTAATAATTTTATTTCAGTAAAGAAATTTTCTCTATGGTACCATGGACAAAAAGTTAATTTTATAAATTTCTTGGAAAATTTGAGTGGCCTTCTAAAGCTAACAAAGTATTACTTCCTTTAAAATTGTACCAATGGAACTGCATTTTGGTGCATATTCCTGATGGATCATAATATGATTTTTTTTTTCTTTCTTTTTCTTATCCTCCCACTGACCTAGCAGCCTCAAATTGTTCTTTTTTCCTCTGAGGCTTTTCGATCTAGTTTTATAAATGGAGGTCTCTGTTCGTTTTTTTCATCTGTTTGGAAAATGTATTTATAGGTTCTCAGTTTTTGAGGTCTAATTTTTGTTCTTCTTCATGATTTGGATTTTTCACCATTGCCTTTGATTTTTACCAGCTTCACGTTTTTGGAGAATTTTAACATTAGTAGTTATGCATAGCAAGTGATGGCCAGTCAGCAAATGACAATCTTCAGCATGATGCCCCTGCATTGATGGATTAAAGGCCAGAAGTCCACATGACCATCATCAAATTATTCCATGTGAAAACTGAAAACCATGAGGACTGATTGAGGTCATTTATGTTAGGAAGAATGCCTAGAGGGGGCTGGGCGGTCTCGCGGCCTAGAACCCCTGCAGATTTTTTTTTTCTCCAGCTATTTGGAGTTTTTTTTTTTGTTTGTTTGTTTTTTTCTGTCCTCCTTACTTAAAAGTTCTATGTTAATTAGTGTTTCCTAATTTGAATTATTTATTTTGTCTTTTTTCTCTTTCTTCATCATGTGAAGCACTTTGAGCTACATTGTTTGTATGAAAATGTGGTTTAGAAATAAATGTTGTTGTTGTTCAGTATTTATTTACAGTAAATAAGGAAGATCCATCTTAAAGTTCTTCAGGCACGACTCTAAGTTACCAGTTTCTTTTTTTTGGCTCTTGTTTAAAAATTCGCCTTTGCGATATGAAAGTGTATTTAATCTTCTACCGCCAATAATATCCCTTATCTATACTAGTAAAAGGCAAAGCCCTCACTGAGTGACTGACTCACTCACTCACTCATCACTAATTCTCCAACTTCCCGTGTAGGTAGAAGGCTGAAATTTGGCAGGCTCCTTTCAGGTCCTTTCAGGTTACTCACAAAAGTTAAGCAGGTTTCATTTCAAAATTCTCCGCGTAACGGTCATAATTGAATCCTATTTACGTACATATATACGTCCATAGCCTGCAGCTCAGTCGCCGTGTGAGGCGGCATTGCATCCCCCATCACCACGCCTCCCACGTAGTTGGCTGCCTGCCTATATTGCGTCCCCCATCCCCACGCCTCCCACGTAATTGACTGCCTGCCATATAAGGCCGTCCTTCGCTCCTGTCTCTTCATTCCCTTCCTTGGTTCGCCACGGTATTCACGTCTCCCAGCTGATAACTGCAGCCTTTTTATTTAATCCATGGCTTCTCCACTGCTTTATTGTTTGTTTATTACGATGCAAAGTTAGCAATGAAGGCGGTTGTATGCTTACAACGCTTGACACTTGCCGAATGTCACTTCAACACAAGTCCTGTAAATACTAACGTAATTGAAACAAACCATGAAACTCAAACCGATTATGACAGAAGCAATCCAAGCTGTGAGAAAACAGTAAAAAGGAGGCGTGTCAGACGTCGTGGTACATTTTCTGATGCAGCTAGATGAAAACAACTTTGTGACGCTGCCGCCAAATACTCGCAGGCAAATCCACAAGATCATTGAGACGCTGTTGCTAAATACTCACAGGCAAATCCACAAGTTCATAGACACGCTGCCTCTAAATACTCGCAGGCAAATCCACAAGTTCATAGACATGCTGCCGCTAAATACTCGCAGGCAGATCCACAAGTTCATAGAGACGCTGTCACTAAATACTAACAGGCAAATCCACAAGTTCATAGAAACGCTGTCGCTAAATACTCACAGAAAAATCCACAACTTAATAGAGACGCTGCCACTAAATACTCACTAGCAAATCCACAAGTTCATAGAGACTCTGTCGCTAAATACTCGCAGGCAATTCCACAAGTTCATAGACACGCTGCCGCTAAATATTTGCAGGCAAATCCACAAGTTAATACCGGGAATGCCTGTTAAATATCTTAGATTCACGAGTAGCGATTTGGGTAGTGAGATGTCTATCGAGGTGATCACCATCGATCAAAGAACTGTCACTTACCGAGTGGTTTCCATGCCCGGAGATGCCGCCTGCCTTTTACATTCTCTGTGTTAAATATTGCACTGCCGTATCAGGCTCAATCTTGATATCCGGAGGAACATTGTGTCTTGTGTGTTGATTGACTGGGACAGGTTCAATGTGTGGACTGATGACGGTACAGGAGATAATTTTACTACACAACAGCACTATAAGAGAGAAATGCTTAAGCCCTTCACCTATGCTTCTGCATGTGAGTTGATGGCTGCTGCTGAATTGTTCGGTTGTCACTTTCAAATCTACCGAAATGGCCAAATATTTTACACCTTTGGGGAACCGCCAATGGCTCTTAAACATCTTCGATTCATAGGTGATGATTTGAGTAGTGGACCCTTTGATGTTTATGAATGTTTCAACTCTCAAAAGCTGGATCCGAAGTTATCGATGAAGCCGGTTGTATGCTTACAACGCTTGACAGATGCCGAATGTCACTTCAACACAAGTCCTACAAATACTAACGTAATTGAAACAAACCATGAAACTCCAACCAATTATGACAGCAGCAATCCAAGCTGTGAGAAAACAGTAAAAAGGAGGCGTGTCAGACGTCGTGGTACATTTTCTGATGTAGCTAGTTGAAAACAAGTTCGTGACGCGGCCGCCAAATACTCGCAGAAAAATCCACAAGATAATAGACATGCTGTCGCTAAATACTCGCAGGCAAATTCACAAGTTCATAGAGGTGCTGTCGCTAAATACCCTCAGAAAAATCCACAAGTTAATAGACATGCTGTCGCTAAATACTCACAGGCAAATCCACAACTTAATAGAGACGCTGCCACTAAATACTCGCAGGCAGATCCACAAGTTCATAGACACACTGTCGCTAAATACTCGCAGGCAATTCCACAACTTAATACTGGGAATGCCTGTTAAACATCTTAGATTCACGAGTAGCGATTTGGGTAGTGAACACTTTGATGAATGAAACCTGTTATCTTTACAACGGTTGACAAACACGGAATGTAACTTGAACACAACACGTCCTCCAAATACGAACCTGATTGAAAGAAATAATGATAATCAAATCCTTGATGACAGCAACACGCATAACATTGACAAAACAATTACATTGACAATCATGTTACGTTATTTTTAAAATGTTTCCTTTTCTTTTTCATAACTTATTTAACACACTACTTCTCCGCTGCGAAGTGAAGGTATTTTGCTAGTCAGATGATAAAATTACTTTGACCATGTAGAAGAAATCTGTTTAGGCAACACAGAGCCAGCCCTTACTCATCCTGTATGGAGGGACAGGCATAAATTACACATTCTGGATAAAGTCAAAAACAGCCACTCGTTTATAGGCAATACTATGCTAGGCTACATAATAAGAAAAGTAGAGCCAGCATTTTACAAGTCACTCAGTTCAAATAAGCAAACCCATAGCTTGTATGCTGCTAGAATATTCTGTTTACTTTGACTTAACAGTCACCCTGCACTGAACAAGGTGTAAGGTAGAAGGGGCGAATTTAGGCATCACAATAATTTAGGCTGAATAAAAAAATACTCCATTAAGAAAACAATTTTCCATACCATTCTTCTCAAGGTTTACTATTTTAAAACATCTGCAAAGAAACCTAAAAAAATATCTATTTAATTGTATATTTATAGATTTGTTTTAATGTATTTTTCCTTCGAGGAATATACTGTTTCGCCTCCCAGGTCCTCCCTGCATGGAGTTTGCATGTTCTCCCCGTGTCTGCATGGGTTTCCTCCGGGTACTCTGGTTACCTCCCACAGTCCAAAGACATGCAGGTTAGGTTCATTGGCGATCCTAAATTGTCCCTACTGTGTGCTTGGTGTGTGTGTGTGTGTGTGTGCGTGTGTGCCTTGTGGTGGGCTGGCGCCCAGCCTGTGGTTTGTTTCCTGCCTTGCGCCCTGTGTTGGCTGGGATTGGCTCCAACAGACCCCCGTGACCCTGTAGTTACGATATAGCGGGTTGGATAATGGATGGATGGAAGATACTGTATTTCTTTATTAGGACTTTCTCTCCTCTGGCACATGTACATCTGATGGGCTTCCCCAATTCAGGGTCTCATAGAGCCAGTGCAGGCAGGAGCCACCCTTAAATGGGGTTCCAGTCCATCAGAAAACACATAGTCCATAGTTATGAAAGAGAGCAGTTAGCATATTGCAGCGGAGTGTTACATTTCAAATATACTTCTTACATACCTTACTGTCTTTAAATAAACAAATGAGTATTGTTAGAAATATTGTTAACCTTTGTTTCAAGCTTTGATATATTGTACATTTAATGCCTGTGTCAGCCAAATAAACAAATGTTTTTGGTAAAATAATAAACCCTGTCACTTTTTTTCTCACCTGCTCAGATATACACAGTTTGACTCAAGATGTTAAATATTTGATATGTTATACATTATGTCTCATTCATTATAAAGGTAGACTGTCTTTGGCCATTGCATTGTAAATTATGCTGTTTTATTCTGGGAATTCTGTTTAGGTTAAGAGCTCATTTAGCACTGAAGAGTAGTAATCCTTTAAGGCAAGGTTACAGGGTCAAACTTCGCTGCTATCCTGGGTGGTTTATGCTGCCTACAAGACTGAAATGTAAAATAGTTAATGGTCTGCGTGGCTTATTGTACAGCTCATGCTGTTATCTCTGGCTGCAGAAAGAATGCATAATGCTTTTTGATTATCCAAGCTGTATTCAAATTTTGTGTCATTATAGGATCAAAACATTAAACGAGACAAATAGCTGACTTGAAAGATGTTTCATTAGCTTCATGGTGACTGAGTTTGGAACAAATGGTAATGCTTTTGATCAGTTAAGTAATTGTTTTCCTGTGGTTCATCAACATAGCAATAGGACAGACTGGTGTATTTTAGAGCTGTTAAAGGTATTTGTCTAAGCCCAGTGGAATCATGCTAAAACAAATGCTTTTCCTGACATAAAATTATTATTATCTTCACAAGAGCTACACCAGCAATGTAATGAAACATGACTTAGTAATGAGAACAGTCTGCTGTTATCATAAATGTAGTTTTAACTGACGTGAAAGGTTAGGAGAAGCTGAACTGGAAGGTCAAGTGAACAAAATGTGATAAATCTGGTCTTAAGCACACAGCCTTTCATTAAAATAGTGGTGAAGTGGAAATGTATGTACATCACTATCTTACCATGTATCTGCAGCAGCAGCATGGCAAATACAATATGTGCTTTTGTATGTGCCATGTTGTATAATTCCATCTTTAACTTGTTTGCTGACCCATCTTGCTTTCAAGAAAAGCTTATGTCATTGCTTCAGATAGTATCCTAACATTACTGTTAGCATAGCCGCATTGTGATTATTGCAGCTAATTTACTGCTTCATGAATACAAGTTTGATTTTTAGCTCAATCTTTTGACTTTAACAACATTGCATATTCTTTCCTTACTAATAAAGATTTATCTGGGTATGATAATTTTACTGACTACAGGGGTTTTAAAGTAATATGGGTATGCCTTGCATACATTTCCAGGGCCAGTTACTGTTTCATGCCTGATATTGCTAAGATTACCTTTGCCTTCTGTAATGTAAAACAGGTTCAGAAAATTAATGAATGTTTGTTATAAACAGAAAAGTGCATTTACAGTTTATTTTGCACAGCAAGTGTTCTAGATAAAAGCAAAACTGTTGCTGCTGCCTTGCAACTATAATGCCCTAGGATGAGTTCCTGGCATGGTCACTGTGTGAAGTTTGCACAGCCACCCCATGTCCATGTAAAATGTTTCCAGAAACATCATGTTCTAAATTGGCCTCAAGTGAATGAATGACTGGTGTAAGGCTAAGTTTGTTCTGAGTGGAATTTTGACTTGTTCAGGGTTGTTTCCTGACTTGTCCCATTTGATTCAGGGGTAGGCTATGCTATTTGACAGGCTCAGAAAGAAACAAATGAGTACCTTAAGTAGATGTGATCATGAACTAATACATGCAATGGTATAGACTTCTTGTTTCTTTCAATGTTTACCTTTTTTTAATTGAATTACCCAAGAAGGATAATAATATGCAATACTGGAAAAGGAAAATAAGGCAGCTTTAGAGTAGATTCAAATTTAAGAAATATATTCAGCCAAAACGAATGGCAAAGGACTGTTTAATAATACAGTATATCCTCTATTAAATGGATGATCCAGTATGTGTATCGTTAAGAGAGAAGTTAGTCCTTTTTGACATCCAAGCTCATTATAACACTGTGTCATCACCCCCAAACTGTTTATTCTTTTTTTTTTTTTTTAATAATAAGGATTTTCCCTCAAAAACACTGATTTTTAAATGAGACCTCGAATGAACTAAAATCTTTTCAATTTACTGTGCTAACAGTACTCTTAAAGTCCCTTTAAAAAAAAAAAAGATTTCCTAAGATCATAGGTATGTCCTGTCTTTCTTTGTTTTCACTCTGCGGAGGAAAAAGAGAAGAGGACCAAGAGAAGATAAAAGAGACAAGTGAGACTAGATTTAGGCCTGACAAACCTGTCTCCTTTTAAATAACCAGCACATATTCATATCCTATTTTAAAACAGGTATTGTAAATGTGATTTAAAGTTGATTCAAATCAATGATATATGTAGTAAAAGTGTCCCACAAATTAATTTAATAGAAGCATTGTAGTATCAGAAATGAGCATGATATGTTTATAAATTAATAGTAATAATTAAGGCTTGCATTTTGCAAGCAGTTTTGTTTCGGAATAGGTAAAGAGTTTCCCCATGGGATTAATAAAGTTTACCTAATCTAATCTAAAGTAGTTATTATGCTTTTACATGTAGGAACAGAGAAATTTATAGAACACTAATGACATACTGTACTCATGAATGCCAGTGAAAATTTAAAATTGACACATAAATAATTCCACAGAAGCAAGTCAGGCTAATAAATATGAACTAATAAAGAACAATGCAGGATAGACAGAGATGGCAACAGATCTTATTTCCTAAGGAACATTGGTAAGTTAGTTAAAATTACACAATACGGATCCCAGTGAAGGGAAATTCAACAGCTAAACCCAAAGATACTGTTATGCTTCCAGTCAATAAAATCTAAAGTAAATTCATATCTTATTGCATTAGAAGTGGATAGGTTATTGTGAATATGGTATCAAATATTAAGATTTAGTGTTGTATGATTTTATTAAATATTTTTTAAGCTATATGCTATTCTAATGGGTAATACACAAAGTTCAATGGTGCTTTTATCATAGAAGATGTTAATAAGTAATAGTTTCATTTACCCGCATATGTAATATATAATTTTACAATAAGGAAACTAATTAAATTATGCCTTAGGCATAATGAAAGTCTTACAAAATATTAAATAGTCATAAAAATGGCCTGAATTTCTAAGGTGAGGGCGGGGGATAACAGATTTTATTGTTTTTGCGGACTAGCTGATTGCTTCCACAAAATGATAAAAATAATGAAAATCTAAAGCCATTTTTCATGCTGTACCTAACATTTTCAAAATTCATGCTAGATCTTTTGTATAGCCATACTTTAAAGGTAACAAATACTGCTTACTTTGGGTCCTTTAGCAGTCCATATTAAATCAATTTATATATATCCATCCATCCATTTTCCAACCTGCTGAATCCGAACATAGGGTCATGGGGGTCTGCTGGAGCCAATCCCAGCCAACACAGGGCAGGAATCCAATCCCGGGCAGGGTGCCAACCTACCGCAGGACACACACAAACACACCCACACACCAAGCACACACTAGGGCCAATTTAGAATCGCCAATCCACCTAACCTGCATGTCTTTGGACTGTGGGAGGAAACCGGAGCACCCGGAGGAAACCCATGCAGACACGGGGAGAACATGCAAACTCCACGCAGGAAGGACCCGGGAAGTGAATCCAGGTCTCCTAACTGCGAGGCGGCAGCGCTACCACTGCGCCGCCGTGCCGCCCTATATATATATTACCTTGCATACTGAATAATTACATAGCCGTCACTTGTTGGATTGCAAGATTTCCTCACGATTCTTGTGTGCTAATAAACTGGTCAAACTATTCATTATCAAACCATGTGCTTTGTTCAGTTAAATATCATGGATAGTTTTTTGACAGAGGAGTACTGAAATCTCTACAGACAACCTTCATACCCATTATGTTTTCCAAACCAACCTTATCCATGTTAGGCTCATGGCTGTGCAAGCAGTAATAAGGTAGGCCACCAAAAACATATGTATATGTTATAGGCATTAAATTACATCATAGCTCCATAGTCAGATAGCAACAACAAAAAACTCAGCAAACAATCGACTTAAACCAGAACCTTGACCCCACCTGGTACTCACTTCCTTATCACCACAAGGAGTCCGAACGTGAAGCATGCATCCTGGCCAAGTCAGGCATCAGAATAGCACACAAACCCATGAGCAATCTGCGCACGGTCCTCTTTCATGCTAAAAACAAGAAATCGACAGCAGAAACAAAAAACACAGTTTATAGCATTCCATGCAGTTCTTGCCCAGCGGTATACATAGGACAAACATCAAAAAGAATCGCAACATGTATACATGAACATTGCAACACCATCAGAAGAAAGAACTCATGATCACTGATCTATATGCATACTAAATCAACAGGACATACATTTAACTGGGACAATGTACAAGTAAGATTTAAGGCCAGTACTAAAAGTGCCAGAGAGCTGGCCGAATCTTGGCTATCAAATGAGAACGCCATCAACAGACATTTGGACATAAACCCAGCATGTGCAAACTTAAGAAGAACATGTTCATAATAAATAAAACTTTACAACCAATACCTGCCCCCTCCTGATCACACTGACTTAGCCACCTACCCCTCATAATTTTTGCTATATATTGCCCTTGATTCTTGTAAGTCTAAGCATTATCTTCTGATGAAGGCCTATGGCAGGGGCTGAAAGCTCAGGAATAAAAACTACTTTATGATACGTAGTTTTCAATTTGTGGATCTCCAGCTGCAAATATATATGGTAGGCATTATAACCATTATACAATTGATTTAAAAATGTTTAAATTAATGACAAACAAATGAAAACTTAAAAAAAAAAAAAAACTCAAAATGGTTAACCCCCATGCTGGGGTGGGGGCCTCTGGGTTAGAGGCATTTTTGGAGCTCTAAATACACAAAATGCAAACAGGGCCAGTGCCAACATTAAGGCGAATTAAGCATTTACCTAAGGCACAGATCATGGTGAGGGAGGTGGTGGGGGGAGTTGATTCATTCAAAGCCCCAAGAACTGCTAAAAAAATCTCAATGCTTATTGAATGCTAACATTTAGTAATGCCTCAGTATACAGTCGTGACCAAAAAATTTTGAGAAAGTATTAATTTCCACAAAGTTTACTGCTTCATTATTTTTAGATCTTTTTGTCAGATGTTTCTATGGTATATTGAAGTATAATTACAAGCATGTCATAAGTTTCAATGGTTTTTATTGACAGTTGCATTAAGTTCATGCAAAGAGTCAATATTTGCAGTGTTGGCCCTTCTTTTTCAAGACCTCTGCAATCCGCCCTGGCATGCTGTCAATCAACTTCTGGGCCAAATCCTGACTGATGGCAGCCCATTCTTGCATAATCAATGCTTGGAGTTTGTCAGAATTCGAGGGTTTTGTTTGTCCACCCACTTCTTGAAGACTGCCCACAAGTTCTCAATGGGATTAAGGTGTGGGGAGTTTCCTGGCCATGGACCGAAAATTTCTTAGTTATCACTTTTGCCTTATGGCACGGTGCTCCATCATGCTGGAAAAGGCATTGTTTGTCAACCAAACTGTTCCTGGATGGTTGGGTGAAGTTGCTCTCAGAAGATGTTTTGGTACTATTCTTTATTCATGGCTGTGTTCTTAGGCAAAATTGTGAGCGAGACCACTCCCTTGGCTGAGAAGCAACTCCACACATGAATGGTCTCAGGATGCTTTACTGCTGGCGTGACACAGGACTGACGGTAGTGCTCACATTTTCTTCTCTGGACAATCTTTTTTCCAGATGCTTCAAACAATCAGAAAGGGGATTCATCAGAGAAAATGACTTTAACCCAGTCTTCCGCAGTCCAGTCCCTGTACTTTTTGCAGAATATTAGTTTGTCCCAGATGTTTTTCTTGGAAAGAAGTGGCTTCTTTGCTGCCCTTCTGGACACCAGGCCATCCTTCAAAAGTCTTTACCTCACTGTGCGTGCAGATGCACTCACACCTACCTGCTGCCATTCCTGAGCAAGCTCTACACTGGCGGTGCCCTGATCCCAAGCCAACATCCTCCGAGAGCAACTTCTCCCAACCATCCAAGAACAGTTTGGTGACAAACAATGTAATCAGGAACAATTTTGTGGCCTTGCAAATCTACAGCAGAGACTGGGGGAAAATAGTTTACATGGTGAATTTTCAGGAACAAAGTCACTGGCAAACCCGCTGCAAGATATGGCTTTTTAGGGGGCCCCAGGCTACTACCCCGGTAAGTCTTTGTTTAAATCCGGCCATACCTGACAAATTTCTGTGGGAAACACTATTAACATGTGCACATACTGAATGTATACTGCTTTATATCAATGCAAAAAATAAAATTCATCCATTCTCATATCTGTGCTACATTATAGGTTTATGGGGTCACTAGGTATGCTAACCATCTAAGATGGGTTGAAATGTAAGTAATCAATGAAGACCTCCATGCACAGTGCACCATCTGTTAGAATGTATTTTGTAATGCATGTAGTAATAAAATGCATTGTCTTTGTTATTCTAGGAGATGGTACATTTTATTACTACAATTATTTCTGATTCACTGTCTTTTGCAATGACAGCAACATAACAACCAGATAGATGTGCAGACTTGTCCTTTTATTAAAGTGGATTACTGTCCAGTTTATAGAGTACAGTGAAATTCTTACTTGCATATTCTGATCAACATGCAAAATGTCGTCACTCTCCAGTGCCATGATTAGTGAGTAAAACTACCTTATCCTGAAAATTTGCATCATCTTCTTTAACAAAAAAACCTCATGAAATAATTTATAACACTACAGTGTCTACCCATGGGGGATTTATTAAATTATGAAGTTATATGAAAGGAACTGTCCAAAAGATAATGAAGGTTTATATAAAATACAGACAGAGAGGGAAGGCACTCTAGAACAAATAGATAAAAAAACACTAGGTAATAAATAATGAAAGGCTTTCTATAAAATGCAGACATGAATTAATGAATAACAATTTAATTCATTTATACAAAGTTCTTTAAAGCTAATTATGTAACTAAACACTTTTCAAATCAGTTTCTTTCACAAAGAAAAAAAAAATCACATTCAGTGATTATACAAGTATGAGGTGCCATTTAGGACTTAATATATTCCTAACAGTGCATAGACTATATATACTGAAACGCTTACACTGTACACTGAGATCTTGTCTCATACATGATAATGCATACTATTTAGAGTGAAACATATAACATTAACCTGGGATTCTGTTCCTTTAATTACATACTGAAATTCATTTAAATTATGCTGAGATTTCCATACATTATATACAATTAATTTTAATAGTGAACATTTATTCATTTGACTGCAACAGACTCGTGAGGTATATAAATGTACTTCATTTGATACAGCTGAACAATTTGGAGAAGGCCGCAATTTTGTGTGCATTATACAATATAGTGTAAGCTTCCATGGGATCCATGTCTAGGCGGTAGCAAGAATGTTACTTCTACTGTGTTGTGATGTACCATTAAATTAGATCAGGTTTTTTTCTATAATTTGCTCAAACATACTGGTTGATTTTGTGACTTCTCTCATCATACTAAGTATCATAGTTCAGGTGCAGCACTGATTTATTTGCACAAATCCGAGAGACAGGCTGCAGGCCAAGGGGAGGAGGAACTGTGACGTTAGGTGTACGGAGTGAGGCGGTGCCCTTCTAACTTAAGCACCAGCCTCCTTTGGAGTTGGTCTACTTCTAGTGACGTGTGTTGGAGTGTACCTTGCCTCCACTTAGCTTGCGATACCTGTTTGTTATTGATTTTTAACGCTGGTCTTGTTTCACTACTATGCAAGCAAAGCTGCGGGGGACAACTAGTATATACATATATATGACTTTGGTTAAGCTATGTGTTGTAATACATTCTTATGATTAAAAGAATAACTTTGTTTTTTAAATGAAATTTGCATAAAGCAATAACAAAATCTTTAACCACATACTCATAATTTTATATATCAAACCAGTAAATAGGTGCATAAATATAATGCATGTATTATTGTGTGAATGATAAGTGCTTTTTATTAATGTTTAGTGAGATCAATCTAAAACATGGTCATAAATTTGTTACAATAAAATTTGTTACATTAGCATGAAAATGAAATATTAATAAGCAACAAAATACTGCTAAAATACAAATTAATAGAAATTCATCTCTGCTACTTTAAAATCAGCCAGTGTATATTTCAATAAGTTCCCTTAAGAGAAAGCACTAATGCAAGATTTTTTAAAGAGTAATACTATACTGTCCAATAAAATAATACTCCTAAGTTTAAAAAGTAGTCTTACTAAAAGAGAATTTATAAAGTGTTGGAGGTGCTGAGTGTGAGATGTTACTTAAACAGGATGCAAAGCTGAAAAACAACCATGATGCTTCATTCAAAGTCAGTGACAGACACTTGTCCAGAATTGGTGACCCCTGCTTATATCAGGGGACAAGCTCAGCTCCATCATTCAGGACAACCCCCCTCAAAAATATAATGTGAGTTTGTCTATCTGAGACAGAAGCCCTATAAGGAGAAACAGTGTCACCTTGGTGAGTCTTTGAGTGGCTGAAACAATTGGTTATAGAGCAGCTGCCAGGAGTGGGGGGTAGACTTTTTTTAACTTGTTATCCTTTTCTCTTGGGTGCATGAATAACTGGACTTCATTAGTTCTTTTCCCTCATATCCCTCTCTTGTCTAAACTAAGTTAAAAAGGGCAAATGACTTAGCTGCGTGTGCTGTGTGTTTTTGCTCACAGAAAATGAGACAAAAGGTTGTCACATCTCTAATGTTTATGTTGGCCTTGAGGTCTGCAAGTAATAGGTTGTTCTCTCTATTCAAACTTCTCATTCCAGCCTCTTTCCTCCATGTTGACCACAATATAAAATATATTTTTGGTATGTCATATGCTCAATGTAGAGCACATTCAACACACTACAAGACTATTTTTCAGACATTCCACCTTTATGGAGAATACAATGCATGATTGATCAACAAAGATCAATGACCCACCTGATCAAATACAAATTTTTTTTTTCTCTTTTTAACTGGCGTACACGATAAAAAGTGTATGAATTCTGAAATTATAATTCCATTAATGTTGAGATGCAGCTTTCTCCACACAGAGACAGCTTATATTGGCCCCAGTTTGTGAGTGTGGTAGAACTGAATACCAGAATGAATGCAGTGTGATTCCATTAAAATGTTGCTGGTACAAAGCAATACGGTTTCAATTATTGTATATTTTTAAAAACACAAAGATCATTGACCCATCTTTCGATCTTAAGAATGGAGTGAAACAATGACCTGCAAGGTCCAAATAGACTGTCATTGGATTGGGCAGTAAAGCTCTATGTGTGACCAAGTGTTCCAGTTGTTCTGAATACATGTAGAGTGCAAGCTGTTATTATTTCACCATTGATAGGTTGTATATACAATTAAAATATATACAGTTAGGTCCATAAGCATTTGGAAAGTGATACAATTTTCACAATTTTAGCTCTGTGCACCACCACAATGGATTAAAAATGTTATTAATGTTATTAAAGTATAGATTTTACAGTTTTAATTCAAGGGGTTTAACAAAAACATTGTATAAGCCATTTAGAATAAAACAGCCATTTTAATAGATGGTCCAACCATTTTCAGGGGCTCATTATTATTTGGACAAACTAACACAATCATGAATATAATGATCATTTTCAATACTTGATTGAAAGTCTTTTCCAGTCAATGATTGCCTGATGTCTGGAGCCCATGGCCATCTCCAAGTACTGAGGTTCCACCATAGTGTTGCTTTGCCAGAGCTTTACTGCAGCCGTCTTCAGGTGTTGCTTATTCGTGGGTGTTCTGCCTTCAATTTTGTCTCATTTGGGTTGAAGAATATTCCACGTCTTTGCCTAGAAAAGCACTTGGTTTGCTTTCACAGTATGTTTTGGCTCATTGTCCATCTGTACCATGACAAGTCGTCCTATCAGTTTTGCAGCATTTGTCTGAATCTGAGCATATGGTATAGCCCTATACACTTCAGAAATCAACCTGCGACTTCTTTTCAGCAGTTATATCATCAGTAAACACTAGTGACTGACTTCCATTGGCATGCACGTCCATGCTATAACACTGCTTCTTCCGTGTTTCCCAGCTGTAGTATGCTATATAGATCATAAGCTGTTCCTTTTCTTCTCCATACTGTTCTCTATCCATCTTTCTGGTACATATTGATTTTACTTTCATTTGTCCAAAGAAAACTGTTCCAAAACTGGTTTTATAAAAAGCATTTTCTGGTAATGCCTTACCTGTCCTTTCTATGCTTGAGGCCTATAAGTGGTTTGTACTTTGTTGTAAACCCTCTGTCTTTACTTTCATGGAGACTTCTGCAGTCATCCAGCGCAGTTGTCTTCTGTGGTTTTCCAGACCTTCTGGTGTTGCTGAGTTCACCATTTTGTTTTCCTTCTTTTTGAGACCGTGCCAGATGTCTGACTTTACCACTCATCATGATTCTGTTATCTCTCTAAAGAGTTGGTTTTGTTTTCTCAGCCTAATGATGGACTGTTTTTACTTACAAGGACACTGTTTGGACCTCATATTCAGAGTTCACAGTAACAGCTTCTAAAGGTAAATTCCACACTTGGAATCAACTACAGACCTTCTGCCTGTTTCATACTTAATGAAATAATGAGGGACCCGCTCACACCTGGCTGTGCAACGGCTTGTCAGTCAATTGTCCAAATAGTTTTGAACCACTGAAAATGGGGGACCACGTATAAAAATGGCTGTCATTCTTAAATGACCCATACAATATTTTTGTTGAACCCTTTAAGTTAATTCTGAAAGCCTTCTTCATTTCAAATTCACTGTGGTGGCACACAGAGCCAAATGATAAAAATTGTGTCACTATCCAAATACTTATGGACCTAAGTGTATAAATAAGTGAGTAGCGTAGTCCATTTTATGCTGAAATAAAATTATTTGCCATTAATATGTGCAAAATTCTCATCCAATTTATTTTTAAAGTCTTCTTCAAATATTGGGATTAAAAAAATGTAAATCAGCACATTTCAATAATTGTCATGTAATCTGTGTTGCTCATTGTAGCACACATATGAGCAAAAATGGTATTTTATGATGATATTTTATGGTGATATTACTAAATTAAAAATATCGTTAAGTTGTTTGCAAATTTTCAGTGGGCACAAATTTTAATTAGGAGACTCAAATGATTGCTTTGTGCTTGACTTCTAACAGTGTATACCAATAAGGTTGTCATTAAAATGCCAAAGCTTCCTGACATTTCCACCAACTATCTTGAGTAGCTAATGAACAAATAAAGTCATCTGAATGAGTCACCAGAGTACAGTTGCATTAGGCACTTGCTCAGTTGCACAAGATGGGTTTTGAAGTACAGTTATATAACTATCCATACCTATTAGAATGAAGTTTTTAAAACAAAATAAAAGAGTATACGTAATTCAAGATTAACAAAATAACATTTGTTGTTAAATATTTAATTTTTCATTTTTGACAAAATATGACAAGGCCAGTAGTATGATTTGGGTGGGGAGCATACAATGCATCAAACCTATAGCTGATTGTCTACATTAACATAAAACAGGATGGACTCCACTCTCATTACCTAAGTTAAGAAGATGGGACTACAGTGGCCATGCGGTCACCAAAACTGAATAACTTAAGAATAATAAAGTGTCACCTGGGGCCTCATGTATAACGCTGTGCGTAGAACTCACACTATAACATGGCATAAGCACAAAAGCGGACTTCCTCGTTCTTCCGCTACATAAATCCAGATCAGCGTGAAAAGTAACGCATGTGCACGTGCCTGCTGTCCCGCCCCAACTCCTCCCAGAATTACACTTCTTTGAATATGTAAATCAATATAAATAGCCCTTAAGCTCAGTATTCTGTGAAAAGACAATGGCAAAACCACGAGGAAAAATAGAACAATTTCAGCGAATACCAAGTGGAGAAAAGGAAGCTGATCGAGTGACATAGTGTGTCGGAGAAACTCGAAAGGTCAAGTTCACAAAGTCACACGGTGCCCGAAATAAAAAAGAAGTCGCATATCAAAGTCGGCGTGAAAAGGCGAGTAGTAGCCCACCGTCTGAGTGTCATATGAAAGCTTATTAGGGTACAGAGAAAAAAAAGGCACACACTGGGGGAAAAAGCACGAAATGTCAACTTTAATCTCGAAATTGCCAGTTTAATCACATAGTTTATTTTGTCATTAAAGTAGAACATCATAAACTTAATCTTAAAATCGTTTAATTTACTAGTTTCTCAAATCCCTTTGTAACTAAAGTAGTACGTTAAATGCTTTGTTTTGTATTTGATCTTCTATGTGGTCTATGTGTGTGAATCACCACGTGCTTCTTAAATCGGCTTTCTCTTCCTCCGATAGGACACAGAATCCATTACATTCGTGATATTACAGCTCTCTGAATAACTAAAATACTGAGATGTATACGTCATTTCATTTTCATGATGATAGGAGTTAAGGCATGTTATTAAACATGGGAACACAGTGGCGCAGTGATTGTGCACGACCTTCGATGAAATAATATATTATAGCAGTACTGTCTCTTTCAAATGTACTAACCTCCAATTCCTGTCCTTCCATTTCTTTCTCCAAATACCCAATTGCCACACAATCAGCTCTGTAATAGACGTTAAGCCATCTGTAAACTTATAACGCCGATTCTTCAAAACTTTTAAATAACATTGAAATATCTTCGTAGTACATGTTTAATTATTCTATCCTTCACGCCAGTCCCAGTGAAGCATACAGTGCAAGGCAGGAACAATCCGTGAACAGGGCGCCAGATCCTTGCTAGCGTAGCGACAATTTGTTCTTTAATTATTAACAATATAGATTATTTAAATAAAGATAAAGTTTTATCTGTATAATATAATAAACATAGTTTGCTGCATTTCATCTTAAAAACAATATCGTTTGTAAATATGAGCTTTATAAAGTGGCTCAGGTTGTGCAATATTATAACTGTATCGCAAGTTTACAGTGAGGTAATTGTACTTATAAGTATAAACAGTTTGACAAGGAGCAGTTGATGGAGTGATTGATTGCGTTTAAACTCTTTCTGAACCGTGAGGTTTGTATAGGAAAGGTTTTGAAGCATTTGCCGTGTGAGAAGCAGTTCAAATAGGAAGCATGGCTGAGGCAGCGTGTGCTTGGTACTGTATACCAATAATTCTCTTTCCGATCAGCTGCTCCGAGTGGTGCAATGAGAGTAATATGGAAAAAGATGATCCGCTGCGGCAACCCCTAACGGGAGCAGCTGAAAGAAGAAGAAGAAGGTGCAGTGAGAGTAACAATGCTAAAGCAGCCATGGTATTTAGAATAGTTTGACCATTCTGTGGATCATTATATTGTTACAGGTTAATTACAATCACATGCATTAAACTAATAAACAATATGCGGTTAATTTCAGTGTATTTATAAAGCTGCGTCAGGGATGTGGATCTGAAAAAGAAAGATAGACCACACAAGAACAGTAGCATTGCTTTGACGCTGGGTGCCGCAAGTCTGCAAAACCGAGCGGAGAACTTGTGTACGACAGGGTATGAGCTACCGTGGAAATGTACATGGCTTTATGCCAAGTTTAGGTTTTATACATCACAATTTGAACGTGGAAACGTTCGTATGAAACATTTCTGTGCATGCGCACCATTTATACATGAGGCCCCTGGTCTGAGGAATTTTGATTTCTGCTGCAACATGTAGATAATAGGCTACCACTTTGGTGTAAACAGCATTAATTCACGAGTCTGCTCTCCTTTATGACAATAGTATGGGCTGAAGGTAAAATCTTAATGGTGTGGGAAATTATTTCTCAGCCCATATTATGCCTTTTAAAACTAATTGAGGATTAATGTTGAATCCACAGCTTGAAGAATTCTTGCTGTTCTGTAAGCAAAAGGGAGTCTTCCATGATACGGTATTAGTTTAACTAGTAAAGTAGTCACAGAGTTTATACCTGTACAGTACAGTAGGTTTGGTTTGCTTTGCCTCCATGTCTTTTGTTTTGATGGGTTGCTGTAAGTTTTCTTTTTTGTGTTTTTATTTTTCCTCTCAGTCTTAACACATACAGTACACTAGATTTATTTAAACAAAGGGAAAAGCTAAGAAAATAAGGCTGTTTTTAAATAAAAACTTAGTAGTGTAGATGTAGTCTTTTGCTCTTGTTCTTTTTTTGACAGTTTGATAGTAGGGAACACAACGTTGTCCCTTTGAATCAGTGGACAGTTTATTAATCATTGCTTATTCAAGGTGTTACTTACTTTGTAGACATTGTTTACTATTTGGTTAGGTTAACCTACAATAAGTTATTATTTTTATCATGCAGTTTTTCTATTATGTGTGTAGTGGCTAAGGAACTATTTTGGGAACCCTATGGCTAGATTATCCATTTCCAGCACTGACATAAAGTGCCTGCTCTCTGGCACTAAGAGGGTTATTGAAAAAGTAATAAGAAAAGCTTCATTCCTGACAGAATGTGCATGTTAAAATTGCAGCTTGTACTTGTGGAATGAAGATCAATGCATTGTGGAGCTGCATAGGCTTTTTCCAAATCTATGGCATTAACTTAAAAACGAGTCGAATAGGGAGTCAGTTGACATTACATGGTACTGACTGGCTAAATCTTTTGCTTGTCTCTCCACTCCACACTGAGTCCTTCCTCTTTGTTTTTTTTTACTTTTTTGCCCCAATTCTGATTTTTGCTAACCTGCATGTTCTAAATTTAATCCCTTTGTGCTCTTTGTAACTTGCAGGGAGCCAGTGTCAGCCTGTGTTTTTGGGTTTCAATGTGGCTATGGTTGTGTTGTGGGAGGGTATAGGATGGGTTTTTAAGCCTAGCAACTTTTGGATCAATGGGTCAGAGAGCCTTGCAGCTGCCACACCTCCTTATTTCTGTTGTTATTTTTATCATTCTCTCTATTTGCCCTCCTATCTTTTTCCTCTTTTATGATGTCAAAGGCAAAAATTGATATAGTCTCCTGGAACATAAGGGCCTTAAACTCAGGTCACCAACAAATATTTGTGCCTGATGTTTTTGCATCATCACCAAGTGGATGTGTCTTTAATTCAAGAATCTCACCCGTTTCCCTTTGATGTGCCACAATGCACTAATAAGTATTATTGCATGGAGTCTTTTCCCTCAATTCTCACCAGAAAGTGGTGGTCTTCATTCTTATAAACCCAATCTCCAAATATCAGATTTTAATACAAGTGGTGATAATATAGAGTGGTTGTGTTTTTTTACTAGCTGAGATTGGTGGTGTGGACTAAGCCCCGGACACAGACAGGCAGACATGTTAAATTCACCACCACACGTTTATTCACAACTATTATTTACGCAACTAAAGTGCCACACAACACCCAAGACTCCCCAAAGTCTAGGCCTCACACTGCCTCTTTGCTTCTTCAAGCCGCCTCCAATCCTCTCTTCCAAGACCTCGTCTCCTTCTCTCCCGACTCCAGCCCCCGAATGGAGGAAGGCGGCCCCTTTTATAGCCACCCAGATGTGCTCCAGGTGTCCTCCAGTAACCTTCTGCTGACACGCCCCTGTGTGGCAGAAGCACCGGCTGTGTACCTGGAAGCACTCCGGGTGTCCCCAATCCTCTTCCCCCCCAGCACTTCCAGGTGTGGCGGAAGTGCTGAGGTTCAGGGCTCTCTAGGCATTGGGGCGCCCTCTGGCGGTGACCACGGGCCCCTACAGGGTTGAGCTTCCAAGCTCTCTACCCGTGGTCCCCAAAGCAACCACGGCGGTCGCCCCCTCGTGGTCTGGAGGAGGTGCAAGCCCTCCTCCGATCCTCCTGGGCGTCTCGGCTGGGTAGCAGCCCCAGTCACTCGCCACAGTGGTCATAAAGTGACCTCTAATAAAGTGCACAGACTCTTACATATTTTCTGTGCCACCCCATCCCTTTCTAAACCATCAACTGTACTCTCTCTTGATGCTAAAAAGACCTTCAGTTATATGAACTGGCAATTTTTATGGGGCTTCCTGAACAAGATGACCTTTCGCACCACCACTATCAACCTTATTCCAGTATAACCATTTACTCCTACCCCTCTGCAGTTATCCTGACTAACTGAAACATTTCCCCTTCTTTCTAAATTAGTAGAGGGGCTGGTCATGAACGCTGGCTTTACACTTTTCTTTTCAGTTTATCTTTTTTTTTTTCCTTTAAAAGTATTTTATTCATACAGGAGCTCAAAAAGCATCCAATTAAGACAACTTACACAAAACACAATCACTGACCAAATCTTAGCTCATCATAGAAATCTTCCATGTCAGTTTGAAACTCCTTTAGCACATTCTTCAGGGCTGTTTGAGCATCAGTGCCAAAGCCATCAATCTTCTCTGCTGCCACCATGACAATCACTTCACTGATGATCCGAAAGTTGGCCCAAGGGATCTTGTGCTGCTTTGCATGACTTTCTGCCAGCCCCTTCACAAGTGACTTGTCTGCCTGTTGATGTTGCACAAATTTTGTCAGCTTGCAGAAGACAATTTCCCCATGGGCCTGGAGGTCAGGATTGTTCTGCAGCTGCTCTTAGGAAAGGCCAGCAAACTTAGGGAACAGCTTCTGAACATCTGGATGGGTCTCAAACAAGCGCTGAAGAATAATCTCCCCATAATACTTGGGATTAGCCTTCACCGGAGCCCAAAAACCAATCACTTTCTGAAAATCTTCAAGACAAGCGCACATTGTGGGGAGACAAAGAAATCGGTGCTGCTCAAACTCTGCTAACAAAACAAGAACACTACCAACTAAGAGTTTATCTCTTGAGCCATTAGCTATTGCCATCAAAACTCTAAATGTCTCATTCCCATCATTGTGCATGATGTTCATCATTTAATTTATTAAAGAAATTCCTCATGTTTTAAATTTATTTATATCTTTTGAACCCTTAACTGGCTATAAAATAAGCTAGTCAGAATCTTCCCTTTTATATCTGGATGATCTCTGTTGCTATGCCTCCCTTCCTTCATTGGTCTCTCACCTTTATTCATTGAAATATATTTACACAACTACCACTCTATACTGTCTGATGCCAGTGCCTCTATCAATAGTTGGGTTAAGCTCCCTGTCTTTTAATTCTCATCTTGCTATTATTAAAATGAGTATTGACCTTCATTTTAATTTTGTTAGCTGAATGTTTCCCCTCTCTCCCCCTACAAAATGTTGGTGCAAAGTTAGGTGACTCCTTTCTGAGTTCTTAAGGAATGGTTAATGACCTTCCCTTAAACATTCCCCTTAAATTTGAGACAGGCAGAGAGCCGAAGTATCTTTTCCCGATTTAGAATTTTACCACTGGATGTTCACTCTGTATGCAGTCAGGGTTAGGGTTTTTTTCCCATCTTCCTTCATAGTTTCTTATAGAGTCCAAGTTGGCCTCCCCATTATCTTTGTAAGATTTATTATCAGTCTCTCTAAAAGCAAATCTTCCAGGCTCTCTTTCGGAAATGAGATTATTTCTATAATGTTAATATATGGCACCGTGTTGAGAAATATACTGCCCCTTCCATGAGATGGCATACTTGTACTCCTGCCTTTCACCAACTTGCACAGCCTTGCTTTTTCAATTGGTGGCAGTCCATATGTTGTTCCCCCTTGATGGAAATTGAGAGTTTTTCTATTTGATGACCTGTTTGATGACTCATGCCTTATGATGTTCCAATCTGTACAAGCTCACTTTAACCTTCTTAGTTCATATTCCTTCTCCTACATGCAGCTTAGGTAAGTGCGCAGGACGTGTGGCATTTCACTACCTGGCCCTCTTCCTTCCTAACTTCTTACTCACTTTTTCCATTTCTTTTCATCTAAATATTAACCTGTCTTCACTCTTTACTTTATACTCTGTAAATTTTCCTACATACATTTCCCTCTAATTTCACTCTGGTCCAATTATCTCTCCCCACTGGCTTTCCCTCTCTAGGGAATTTATCAAGGAATATCAATTATCTATTCACACAACTAAAAATACTTCATAGACTTTACCTCACCCTAATGGGTATTTCTTCTGATCCACTTTGCCACCTGTATTCAGTTGGTTTTCCTGATTCTTTGATACCTGCTCTGGCAATGACCCCCTGTCTTTTCTCTTTGGACAGAAGTTGGTTACTTTCTACCTTCATTTTCTTTTTGTGCCTGTTACCCTTGTGCCCCAGACCATTCTTTTATTGGACTTCTGTACTTTCACTGTTGTGTCTCACCAACATGTAGCTTGTATTATCCTGTCTTGCCACTCTAGTAGCCAGTGCTGCAATAGCCTGCAGGGGTGGTGTGGTTAGTTTCTTGTTAGTTCCCTACTGTTTTTCACACCATGTATCTATACATCAAGGTTTTTTTTCCCCCTGTTCCTTGGCATTGATTGGGTGGATTGGGTTTTAGTGGGAGTATTGCCATAGCATCACACTGTCTCCTATTTAATTGACTTCCCTTCAGGTTTCTTGTGTACATATTTGTTTCAATAAAAAAAGAACACTTGAAAATGAATCTGTCTTAGAAGCACACAAGGTTATTATTTTCATAATGTAAAACTGGTAGTGATATTTAAAATTGACTAAACTGTTAATCAAATCTAAAACTTATGACTTTTATATTTACCTATACCTGGCATATTGCTTGATTTGTCAAGTTTTCGTCAGAGTACATTATAGTGTATATAGTGCAAAAGCTTTTGGGTCTGTTTTATTGATCATACTGTACTCCAGATAAATAAGAAAAACTCAACATAGCTGGTGCATTTGTTTTGAAGTTGTTAGAAATTCTTGTTACTTCTTTACTGTTACTAATGGATAATCACCTTTAAGTGGGGGTACCGAGCAGTTAATACACTAAGATAACTGTATGAGTACATACTACAGGAGACCGCAGCAGAAATGGTATTCAGTATTGCTGTAAAGATAATTCAAAATCATTCAAAGTTGATTTAATATTGATACAACTCACACGTCTGTATTGGCCTCAGAGACTAAAATTAGAATTGCTTAATCATATTATGGATATGAATAAATGTCCGTTGAGGAAAAAAAATATAAATTACCAATTACATTTCCTTTCTAAAACACATCATCCTCATTTGTTCTCTTTCTCCCAATAATATTTTAATCAAAAGTAGCAACACGCAGTTAAAAAACGTGATAATTAGTTTGTGGCATTTCTTTGTGTTTCCTTTTGATTTTCTTTTCCTATTTCCTCAATATTTTCCTATTTTGCTTGGATTGTATGTGCCATGCCACAGAATTCATGTAACATTGAGAGTTAGTTGTAATGACCCAGAGAGGTTGGAGATGATAAAATGGACTGACTTTTGGATAACACTGGTGGTATGTGGCCCTTAAAAGGACAATTGATTGTACAACAACTCAACCCAAATTTCCATCCTTGATCTCGCTGCCTCATCTCATATGGTTCCTCCCGTGAGACTCTGCTTTTGTCTTAAACCTGGCCTTCCTCTCCTCTGCTACATCCACTGCTCACACCTGTTTGGTGTCTCCTCTACTTGCATGCAGCCAGAGTCAGTGTCCCTCTCACACACTTAACTTCATGAGTTGATCCAAACCAGGTTCCTCCTTAGGACTTCCTGAGAATTCTGTGCTAGGGCTAATGGAATTTAGCAGTGGAGAAACACATAGTAAGTGCTTATTGTGATGTGTGAGTCCCTGTCTTGCACCCCAAAAAACGAGGCTGAGTCTCAGTACTTTAGCAAAACTGCCTTTATTCAGCTTGAAACAGGAACAGCACGGTTTTTTATTGTATCTATTAGATCTCCCACTCTCCTATACAAAGACACATCAATCAAGCAGGGCTGTGGCCAGGTAAGTGGTCAAGTAATACTATTCCCTGCATTTATAATATTCTTTGCATCACCCATTGACGACAGGACTTATAGTGCAATCCCAATCGCCTCGGATTTGCTTTTGTGACGAGCTGCTGGGAGCCTGCAGTTGCCCTGGCGACAGATAAGCTGTCTTCCAGGACGTGCTTCAGGACGCTCTTTAGTGTGTCGTCCCATTGGGTAGAGTCCCAACAGGGATTACAAACCTTACATTATGAATAGGTAAGACTTTCAGAGTCCAGACTCTTTAACATGTTGCATGGGCTTCTTTTACGGCTGACTTCTCAAGGTGACTTTGCTCTTCATAGTCCACTGACATAGGTCAGTCAATGGGCATTACAGTATTTCGAACTTAGTGACCACACTTAAGCAGGCAATGCCATTGACTTAAAAAAAAAAAAAAACAAATGTTTTGCTGTGTAAAAATGTGGTGCTGTGTAATTAGGACATTACAGATTTGTTGTCAAGTGTACAGAATACAATTTTTTTTTTTTGTGACACTTGACCAGCACACAACATGTGTCAAATATCTAGCTCCATAGTTAATGTGTGGTCCATTAAATATAAAATTCCACATTCCTATCCAGGTTCAGTACACATAATATGCATAATGATGTTTCTTTTTCACTTCTCAGTAGTTGCTTATGGTTTCTTATTTATTACATTTTCATTTGCAAATAAATAAACAGAACATTCACTCAGCAGGACAGATTTTTGATTTTGTGAAATATATCTATGTGAATGTACGTAGCAATTATCAATTTAAGTGTCTTTGTAGTCTGATTAAATACCTTAATGTTTCCCAGTTCTAAACAGTTACATATTTTTGTTTGAATCCAAACTAATTCTTATGTGTCTGCACTTTTAAAATTGTAAACTAAATATTTTTGTTAAAATTACAACAAATGGAATTATGCATCAAAAATTAAATGTAACAGAAAATGTGAAATACTGCAAAGCTTTTTTTCATGAATCTATGCTGTATCTTTTGGTATCTTTCTGCTTTTTACATAGCACCGTGCGTTTATTCCCTGTAATTAGGACTGATTATCCTATGACACCTACACAGACACTCCACTAATCAGTTGCATAAATAAGTAGGGGGCAGCTTCCCAACTGCACAAACACTCCACTTGATACTATTAAAAATGCATTAGTGTATTAAATTAACATGACTTTTGAATACAGAGGCATTGTGACGTCCTTCATATAGAACTTGTTTTCTATGCTCAGATTTGACTGTTCACTTTTATAAAGTGGAACACATTATGCATTACTAAATTGTGTAAAGTTTCTTTTAGGTATGGCACCAGCATTGCAGGAGCTCCTGTAAGATGGACTACAGTCAATATCTACTATCTAATATCTTTTTAGTCAATATCTACTATCTAATATCTTTTCCACTCACTAGAAGATTTTTTTTGGAGAAATTACCCTTTTATTACCATCATAAAAATGTGATATTTTGCTAAGCTAAACAAACATCTATAATTGACAGTATGTGTCAACCTCCTTTTTGCTTGCCTCAATTCTTGTTTTGAACTCAAAGCTAAAAGGGTCAGATCAAATGGTTTAATAATAAACTGCACATTGAAAACATGAACACTCAAGTTTCATTACTTTGACTCCTTTTGATCTGGGACATAATCAAAGTTCTTTTCTTGGTACTGTTTGTATGTTTTCTTCAGAATTCAGCATGTTTCATCACAAGTAATGAAATGTCATTTTGACAATGTGGCCTACATCTCACAGTAGAAAGAATTATTTTATTGGTTTTATATAAAGTATACTGTGTGCTTTGGATTAATAGAAAGGTGAGGAAAGATAAAATATTAAAATTACAAAACATAAAAATTAACAAGACCTCTGTTGACCTAGGAATTAAAACACTGACGTTGGGGGTGTTGGGGTGACCAGGAGTGAGTCATTTTACCTACCTGTGCTGCAATTGTAAAAACTAAGGAAATGTAACCGATTGTATCTCTCAAATGTTGTATCTTGCCTTGGATAAAGGTGTCAGACACATAATAAGGGATAAAATAATGATAAAATACTGTAACAGTTATTAAAAACATTATTAACAACTCTAGAAACAACAACTCTAAGAAGAGTGCACTATACTAAATAACATCACATTTGCCTTAGCTTAAGTGCAGAGACTGCCTCTTAGATATTGGCAGGTAGATCAATCAAGTGCCCAGGGGCTTTAAAGTTAAAGGCTATACCTTCTATAGTAATTTTATTTAGTCTGTGAATTTCAGTAGGCCTGAATTTTTCACCATATTTTTCCAGTCTGCACAGAAATGCAGCTTCTCCTTTCAAGAGTCTGCATGCTGTCCAATACAAAATGAATGTCGTGCTAATGCATTCTCAGTTGTTCACAGGCTAAATTCTAATACCACCATATTATCTGCACAGTACAGTGTAAGGCATAAACTATTGTTTGTTTTTAATGTGAAGTTAAAAAAATATTTTCAGTTATTTATGTAAATGCCAATTTCAATCTGCTTTTAAATGAACAATTTACAGAACAGATTACCTACCATTTGTATTACTAGTCTCTAACACCCATCTAATTCAGGGTCATTGGGGCCAGAACCTCTCCCTGTAGCATCAAGCACAACAATGGATAGGGTGCACTTCAGTACATTGCACACTTACGATCATACTTAAAACAGACTTAGGTAGATTGATAATGTCTGAAATACAAGCAATCCTAACTACTCTGCCAGTGTACAGCAATCAATTTCATGCCAAACAGTAAAACCTCAGAATTTATATTTAAAGTTCAACATACAATGTTATGTGATTTTTTTTTTTTGTTTTGTTTTATACTAGGGGGCTTCGCTTGCCAACTCCCCGGCCTGCGCTACTCGCCATCCACTCCGCATCTCTGCCGCTTGCATATGTGGATTTCATTTTCACCAAACACCAAATCTTTTAATTCTCGTGAATTGGCCTCTTCATTGGGAAGAAACACTACTTTTCCGTGATGGCAACAGAAATTAGACAATCTGCATGTCTCCAACTTAAAGTTTAAAGCCAAACAATATCTACATACTTCTGTCATATCACCTATGTCAATATATTTTTTCTCTTTTTTGCTGTTCCATTATTTCATTAAGTAATAATTTCCATTTGTTAGCGCTAATGCAATCTTTACTACCAGTTTTTAGAGACTTTTGAATTTTAGTACTTTCATAATCTCTAACCTGCTCTGAATGTGTATCGCACCAACGTTTTTGAACCTCTTTCCGACGTTCTACTTTGTCTTCTACTCCTTGTCTTTTATTTCCGACCCCACTTGGAGCTGAGAGTACAGAAACTGTGTTTGACAATAGCATTCCCATGAATGAGAAGTGATTGGCCCGTGAGCGTGGTTGTAAATGTTTGAGATGAGAGTGGGACTTGTCAAAATCTCTCGGCAAAAAGTTTCGTCTTGTGGGACCTGATCTCTCGCAGGTGTTGAAATTATCTCAGAGAAAGTCTCATCCCAGGATTTACTTTTATAACAGAGAGATATAAAATTGTATGAATCTGTAATATGCAGGACAGTTATTTCTGTAGATGGGGTATGAGTATAGTAAACAGCTGCTCTTTATGCAGTGCTTTCCCTCTGTCAGTACAAATCTTTGACAATAAATGTCTCAGGACTTTGACTACAATATTAGATAAAGGGCACCTGAGTGAACAAATAACATATTTTTCTAAACTTATTTATCTAGTGAACAAAGCTATCCAACAACAGTGCCACTGTGTGAAAACATATTGTCCCCAATTAAAGTAAGTAGAGTCAGCTGACTGAACATGGCTAAGCATGATTAAAGCCATCTATGGCCACAGTAAAACCTCACTTATTTTGATCCTTTTATCGGAGTCAACTTGCTAGCACAAAGACTCAGCAAGTTCATAATCCCATGAACATAAGAAGTTCCTTAAGAGATCGGAGAGAAAGTATTTTGATATCTCTCAGCCTGGAAAGAGGACACAAAGACATCTTTAAAGCTCTGGGATTCCACTGAAGACTCTGAGACTCCACTGAAGCACAGTAAGAGCCATGGTCTGAAAACTCTTCTGGCAATGAATTGAAAGGAGCAGCTTACAAATCATTCAGGAAGTTGCAAAGTATCCTAAACATCCAGATAACTGCAGACATATTGGTGTAGGTCAGTTTTCATGATTCTACAAATAGAAAGACACAGGCAACAATGGGTTCACTAGTGATTAGAAAGTTGGGAACTTTAAAGTTTGTCTCTAATTTGCCAGGAAGCACCTGGGTAATCCCTTTTAGGAGAATGTCCTATGGACAAAGAAGACCATGAGAAGTGAAACTTTATGGACAATATGGGTCCAATTATCTCTGGCATAAATCAAGCACAGCATTCTGTGGTAAGAACATCATGCCAAGAGTCAAAAATGGTATTGGTATTGTGGCAGTGTAGGAATGCCTTGGTACCTAAGGATTTGGGATCAGAGTTGCCTTAAATTAGTGAGCTATGATTTCTGCTTAGTATAGGAAAATACGTAAGGAGAGTATCTGGTCATCGGTCTATTAAAAGTATTGGATCGTGAAGCAAAGTAATGATTAAAATACAAAAACACGCTCACTTCAGAATGAATAAAACGAACCTAAATTCAGGTTTTGAACTGTTCAAGTCAAAATAGGGACAGCAAACCCAAAACAGATGCCGTGGCTGCACTTGAAACAAACAGTGCATTCTTGAAATTATACTGGAAATGTTTCTGCAAAGACATGTGAGATGAAATTCCACCCTAATGATGTGAAAGGCTAATACTGAATTATAGGTAGCATGTGGTTGTAGTCATTGCAGCTAAAGGTGGTGCAATAATTTATTAATTGAAACAGGGGAATTATTCTTTCACAGAATTCCAGTTGGTGTTGGATAACTTTGTTCAATCAGTAAATGTCATAAGTGAAATAAAAAAGAAAATGTGTTATTTGTTCACTCAGGTGGCCTTTATCTAACATTAGATTGTCAACAATTCAGATATAGGAAGGGGCAAACAATTTTTAACAGTGCTGTAAATAATTGTAAAAGAAAATACAACACTGTTATCTCTTACATTGTTTATTTTTGGTGGGAATGAGTGCTGAATGAATACATCCCTTCAATAAAATGCATATTTACTAATTATTTGTATCAAGAATGTTTAAGGAAATTGCATATGGAATGTAACACTTCTTTTAATTAACTGCTGAAGAGGCTGTGAGAGAAAATAAGATTTGAAACAGAATAATGCAGTTTCTTTAAAAAAGAAAGGTAATCTGCTAGCATTTATCTGAGTGAAATGACATGATGCTTGCTTCTCAGACTGCTTATAAGTCAGATAAGAACTGAATGCAAGAGAACAGTTTAGCATTTTGTTTCAAGTAAATCTGTGTGTCATTAGCATAAGACCTTGACTGGTGATAAAGTCATCTAATGATGCTATCAGGAAGAGCAAAGAATAGCTTCCCTTATTCAGATTCCCCTTTAACAACAGATGTATCTTGTAATAGTCATGGTATAATCACCATTAAAAATAAATGAGAGTAAAAATAACACGGATGAGATTAATAAGAAGTCTTAAACCATATTTTCTCATCTCATTATTTGTTTTTTTTGTTTTATTGATCTAACTTTGTACAGAGAAATAATAGTGCTTGCTTCCACTGAAAGTTTTTTTTTTTTTTTACAAATATTGTTATTGTTCTTACAGCACCTTCCTGTTACTCTACAGATTCCCAAGGTTATTGAATTGAGTGCACAGTAATTTATGACACCAATTGCTAATTTTCAGGTACACAAAACCCTAACTTCAGGCAACATGCTTACTGTGCTTGTATATTTATTATGGCAGAATGTTTTATTGCTTGGATTTTGTAAGATTACTTTCTTTGCTCAATTCAAAAGTGCTGATTTAAAAGAAAATATTAGCTTATTGGGAGTTAAATGTTAGTTATTGGGTATTAATGTGCCTAAGGGTACTAGATTAAGGGCAAAAACAATTGGAAGATAGATAAACTAAGTTGTTAATCCTTGAACTGATCTAGTGGGTAATCAGGTGTACATTATGTACCATTTATTTTTGTGAATTGTTTTGGCATTCTTATGAATATGTTCAAAGATATAGATAAAAGATAGTCAGCCAGGATATGATCTAAAATATCCCAGATCTTGTGCCAGTTGTAAATGCTATCGAAATGTTATGAACTTTGGCAGGCCATTAGCTGCTGAAATTGTCTAGAAGAAAATAGTGAGTGCATAAGAATCTTCAGCTCTGGCTTTCACCGACCTTAAAATTCAACTTAAGTGGATTTACTTTCACATCAGGTACATACCATGCTCTGATTTCTATGTTACACCCATTTGTCTGGCTTTGGCTATCTTAAAAACTGGAGTCATTACTCAGTAGTGCATGTGGGCTATTGACATTGGTTATGTAGCCTTAATATCTTCTTTTATAAGTAATTGTTTTGGTCATTTAGGGAGCATTTGAATTTTCTGAATATTATGACTTTTGTTTATTGTGACTTTCATTGTTGACACTTTTGAATGCATACAATTTAAAATTTTTTAAAGTGTGATTATCTTAGGAAGGGTAAATTAGCTTGCTGAGACACATATTGCTTAACAAGAATGCCAGCACAGTAATCCCTCCTCGATTGCGGGGGTTGCGTTCCAGAACCCCCCGCGATAGATGAAAATCCGTGAAGTAGAAACCATATGTTTGTATGGTTATTTTTATATATTTTAAGCCCTTATAAACTCTCCCACACTGTTAACATTATTAGAGCCCCCTAAGACATGAAATAACACCCATTAGTCAAAAGTTTAAACTGTGCTCCATGACAAGACAGAGATGACATTTCTTTCTCACAATTAAAAGAATGCAAACATATCTTCTCTTCAAAGGAGTGTCTGCATCAGGAGCAGCGAATTTCAGAGAGAGAGAGAGAGCGCGCGCTTGCAAAGAAAAGCAAACAATCAAAAAATCAATACGTGTGCTTTTAAAAGCGGCATTTTTTAGAGGAGCGTCTGTATCTTCTAAGCAAACAGCCTCTGTGCAAACAGCCCCTCTGCTCACACCCCCTCTGTCAGGTGCAGAGAATGTCAGAGAGAGAGAGAGCGCGAGATTAAAGCAAACAATCAAAAAATCAATAAGTGTGCTTTTAAGTATGCAGAAGCACCGCGATAAACCGGCATTTCTTAGAGGAGCGTCCGTATCCACTAGGCAAAAAGCCTCTGTGCAAACAGCACCTCTGCTCACACCCCCTCCGTTAAGGCGCAGAGAATGTCAGAGAGGGTGAGAGAGACAAGCAAACAATCAAGCACCGCGCGGGAAGCATATCTTATAGCATTGAGGAGTTTTAGTTAATATGTAATACATGCTCTGATTGGGTAGCTTCTAAGCCATCCGCCAATAGCGTCCCTTGTATGAAATCAACTGGGCAAACAAACTGAGGAAGCATGTACCATAAATTAAAAGACCCATTGTTCTCAGAAATCCGCGAACCAGCGAAAAATCCGTGATATATATTTAGATATGCTTACATTTAAAATCCGTGATAGAGTGAAGCCGCGAAAGTCGAAGCGAGATATAGCGAGGGATTACTGTAGTGCCTATTTTGAGGGCATATTTTTAATAGTATGAATAAATGGCATTTTCAAATAAACTGCTTGAGTCACAAGTAAAAACCTGATGAAGTTCAATGAGACAGTTTTAGCAAGTGTTTCAGCAATGCCTTTCTGCTGAAAGTTATTTTGATATCTCTTTATTATAATAAAAAAATCTTGGGACGAGACGTGATTTTTTGAAGAGACTTTTTGGAAGGAAGACCGGCGAGATGGAGACTTTTGCCATGAGATTCTTTCAAGACATGCCCTACTTAAAACTATTTTCAAACAAGACCACGGTCACCAGGTGCATTCCGGCATTCAACCTGGACAGACAGAAATCCATTAAAAGGTTTACTTATGAACACATACACACTTACGAAGATCCAGTTTAGAATTACCCATTCATCTAAATATGGCAGTGAGAAACAATGAAGTCAAACGAATTAATGCAAAAATTGTCAATCATTACACAGCAAATTGATTAAATGTGTATCAATAGACTATGCTGAAGCAGTTGGTGGTGTTCGTGTGGAAGATGAAAACATCAATTTACAATATCCCATAGAATATCTACAATCGTTAACACCGTCCAGTCTTCCACTGGCTGAATTACTGTTGAATGAAGGATGTATCTTAATGTTATTGCGTAATTTATGTATGAGTGATGGACTATGCAGTGGAACAAGATTAGTTGTATTAAAAATTGGTCGAACAATTCTAACGTAAAATTTTAACAGGCGACAAGAAAGGTAATAGTACATATTCCGCAAATAACATTAGACACAAAAGGAGATCTTGATATGCCGTTAGTATTAAAACGTTTACAGTTTCCTGTGAGAATAGCTTTTGCTGTGACAATTAACAAATCACAGGGACAAACATTTGAAAAAGTTGGTTTATTTATTAGAGAAAAAGAAATTATATTCACTCACATGCAGTTATACATTGCGTTGTTACAATGTAAATCCAAACAAGGAATCAAAATTCTATGCGATCTTGAAGAAAAGTTAATTCCAAATATTGTTTTAACTGAAGCTAAAAAGTAAAAGTGAAAATAATGCATATGTAACAATTCCCAAGAAAATAATAATCTCTTTAAATTGTATATTCGGTTAACCAAACCCGGGGGTTGGCGAGCAAAGCAAGGAGGGGGCAGAGCCCCCTAGTTTCCTTCGTGGAAATAGAGAAGTTAAAACTACTGTGACGGAACCGGTTTCTGTGTGAAAAATCAACTGGTACTGGTTGTGACGGACAAGAGCATCTTACATTAGAAACAATCAAAATGTAGTTATTTGTTTCTCAAGAAGAAGAAATTTAAAAATGTTAAACAGAAATCTTAGACAAGGAACGAACAAGGGTCAATCAATTAAGTGAACATTAATTAGAGGAGCAAACAAAAACTGTAGTCTTCAATACTTAGTAAAGGACCTGTACTTCTTCGGCAACAAAAAGAATCTGAATTACTTTTGAAAATGGCGTGTATTTTTCAGATAGAGACAAAATCTGCATTACATGATGTGATGAGGATGTGTCCTTAGATGCAAAAAAGTCATTAAAACAGCATTAAATCATAAAGGGGGAACCATGAGTTGGGCTGGGTTTCAGCACTGATGTCCTGATTCGATTTGATTCTGATTCAGAATGCCCTGTTTCGTTTTGATATCGATTTCATCTTGACTGAATTAACATGCACTGAAATTAGTGGTGACTTTTTTCAGAAATTACTTAACCATGCATAGAGAACATTAATGTAATGTGACGCATTTCAGTAACACTTTATTTGAAGGGTATCTACATAGTAACCTCATAACATATGCATAACCATGCAAAGACATTTCAGAAGAAATACTTGATTAGTAATGAACAGTTAACATCAGTATTTGGAAGATGTGGAACAAAATATCATTGCTGTTTTAAAAAAAAAAAAAACAACTTTTTCACAGCACTGTACTCATTAAAAATTCACCATAATTTAACTAACATATATATTACCACATCAGAGGCCATACAAATTACGGGGTGGCTCCTAGTTTTAATACAATGCAATGGCACCTACCTTGTAAAACATCTAAATCATCTTGTGAATAATATTATTATAAAATAATCAAATATTGCTTCTTAAATAATGTTATTCAATAACCTATTGTGTGTTATGAATCTCCATGTAGACATCCTTCAACTAATCTGTTGGACATTTAAAATAATCTTGAATTAGTCAAAATTAAAGATACAGCAGGAAGACTCATGTCTTTCTATAATTCTTCAGTTGCTAACTTGTAGCAATCTGATTAATCATTCTCAAAAATGTGTCCTTACAGTCCTTACACAAAAAGCAAGCATTTCAAAACAAGGATCTAGAGCTGATGCTTATTGACAGCTGCATTGAATGAGTGGAATATAAAAGAAAAAGAAATGGTCATCGTGACTAATAATGCCGCTATTATTGAGCTACTTCAAGTCGCTGCTTTGCACACAAGCTCACTTTTGTATTGCATGCTGCTCTGAAAATTCCAACAATTGCCCGCTTGCTTTGCCAGATGAGGTACATTGCAAACTTTTTCCATAGTAGCAGTACAGCTAGCCACATATTTAAAAAAGCAGTGTTTATTGGATTTGCCAACTTGCCAATGGAACAGCACTTTGGAAATGCTAGAAAGATTTTGGAATAACAGTGAGTCATCTCAGCAGCTCAGTATATAGGCAGCGAGGTTGCTCCAGGTCGTCCGCCACAGATTACCACTTGTTTTTAAGGTGTGATTGTCACATAGGAATCTGCTGCCCTGGATGTTTAGCTGTCTACACATCTGATTTAAGTGTCAAGACTGATTTTATTTAAGGAGGACACAACATTTTATGCAAGATAGTAAAGTGCTTTTTCCATAGAAAGCCTAAGCAGGCACATTAGCGACATCTTCTGTATTGGATGCCAAAAACTAAGACAAGCAAAAGTTTACATATAATAATTGAGCAGGATAGAGATTCGCAAGATCGATCTTGAGACTTTAAGAATTGATTTTGATTCATTTAAAAGAAAACTAATTATTAATCTGAAGATGAGTATTTTTACCCAGGCCCATCCATGACTAAAATTAATCTCTCTATTATAATAAAAAAAAATCTTATGTCGATACATGATCTTGTCGTAAGACACTTTGACGTCCCGCAAGACAAGGCAGTGAGACAAAAGGACAGCTGCTATACAGGCTTTTAAATGAACGATGTGCTGCGCAACAAGCAGAACACACAGCTTGGCGGCAGCAGCAGCAGAAAGCCAGCAGCTGATCCATCCACATCTACTTAACGTGCGTTCAGATCCCCCCAAACCCCGCAAACACAACGCGAGCAGCAGAGACGTGAAGTGGCTGGAGCATAGTGTGCCCTGGGGGAAAATGGGGTAGGCAAGCGAAGTGAGCAGGGGACAAAGAAACAAAAATTGGAGGTTTAATTTGGAGGAAGTTCCAAAACACATTTAATCTTCTAAAGATCCTCACACTGGGCTAAGTAAATGAAATGGAAATGAAAAACACTTTACATTAATTAAAAACTGAATAAATTACATGTTAGAGTGACCTCTTTAGAAAGTTCAGTCCATGTAAGGTTTGGATAATAGTTTAAGATCAGATTGACCTTGGAAAACTACACATTTTTGCTGCCCTTTACTTAAACTGAGAAGGCTCAGCTCTTTTTTTTCTTTCCTCATAACTCATTCTCTGCAGTCCAGGAATCAGCCTAGTTGCTCTTCAGAGGACTTTTACTTAGTGCTTCTGTCTGTTTTTTTTTTTTTTTTTTTGTAGCCTTGAGATCAGGACTGTAGACAGTTACACAGAACATCTGATGAGCCCTTACTAATACATTATAAAGCTTCAAACATAACCTCCTTGGACTTGTACTCCACACATTATTCTCTATAGCCTAAAATTCTGTTAAATTTCTTGATGGCTTCTGAACACTGTCTGGAAGTTGACAGTGACAAGTCCACTACGACTTCTAATTCTTCTAATAAGGTGTACTTTCAGTTTTCAGACCTCCCATTTGTGACAGTCTGGGTCAGCTCCACCCTCCATGTCTTGAACCTGGAACCATTGACAATGTACCCTAGCGTGAGCCTGGTAAATGAGGACACAAATAGTCAGCAAGGAACTGACTAAACAAACAAAAGTGTCCAAAATGCAGTGCATCATTATCTTCAATAAATAATCCATCAAAACAAAGTGAAAGTCTATGAGTTGAAATTCAAAAAATTATTCCAAAGGCAAAACAGGATCAAAAACAACACAGACATCAGGTACTTGCTCTTCTTTGTCCTTTCTTTCTGAGCCAAGGGCTTTTTCTCTCCCGTCTCACCAGTTCACTCGCACAATAGCTTGCTCAGCTATTAGAAATACCAGCAATTGCGTTCCTCCCTTCCCACTCTCATCTTGGCTGCCTCCTTTGGCATCTGCCAGATTGCTCAGAGCTGGCTGTCCACCTATCTTTCCTCACACTCTACCGGTGTCCTTTGGATCCCTATGGAGGACTCCACCACCATCATACGTGCTACTCCACTAAATCAGTGGGAAACAATCCATCCCTGGAACACAGCTTGTTCACTTCTCTGTGGGGTGGCTTAGGCACCTAATACTGTGCTTACTCACGGTTCTCTCATTTTGTCTCTTTCTTTCTCATGCCTCAGTTCTGTTTTAAACCCTCTGGGATATAGGTGTGGCAGTCATGGCTCCAGTAACATACACATCAGGTTCAACATCAGTTGACTCAAAAGACATCCTTTTTTTCTTTATTTCTACCTCCATAGCTGTTCAATAGCAGATGTTCTGAGGAACAGTTCAGAAATTGAGACAGACATGATAACCATAATGCTGAAAATACAATTGCCTTCTGAAAAGAATCTACAAAAATCTACAAATGATTGTTTCTCAGTTGTTGTTCTGGAACATGAATGTGGCTGCTAAACTTCATTGAAACCACAAATATAGTTGTCAATTCATGCAATAGACATCCCTTTTTAATTAGCTGCCTCACCTCTGTTCTCAATTTACAGTATAGAGTAAGAAATAAACAGAGGTCTGTAACTTTTTTTTTGTCAAACCATATTGAACATAAATATATTTGTTTTTGGGTTTTTTTTTATTTTCATTTGATTGCCTGTTATTAATTGTCAACCTGATGAAAATTAATAAAGATATAAGCACAAATAAAGAGATATTTTACTAACAATTGGTTCACTAAGTAACATACACTTGTTTGAGTTCATCAGAAAAGATGCTGCTTTATTATAAAATAAATTTCTGAAAATTCTGGCAAAGTTTATAATTGAATATGTTGGGTTTAATGTTTCACAATGTCTTTGTGGACAAGCTAATTTTAATTTAGAGGATGGAATCTGTTCCTAGAGGACAGATTATTATGGTTGTTGGTTTGCAGAATAAACAACTGAATAATCATAGTTCAGAAACAATGCTGTGAATGCTCCTATTTTATAGTTGGTACTTAAAACAGAAAACATTACATTATGCATGACTACAGAATAAGGATTTGCAGTTAATTTTAGGACAGCACAGGATACTGTTTGGCTGAAATGTTAGCAAGTTGGAGCATACAGTGGTGTGAAAAACTATTTGCCCCCTTCCTGATTTCTTATTCTTTTGCATGTTTGTCACACAAAATGTTTCTGATCATCAAACACATTTAACCATTAGTCAAATATAACACAAGTAAACACAAAATGCAGTTTTTAAATGATGGTTTTTATTATTTAGGGAGAAAAAAAATCCAAACCTACATGGCCCTGTGTGAAAAAGTAATTGCCCCCTTGTTAAAAAATAACCTAACTGTGGTGTATCACACCTGAGTTCAATTTCCGTAGCCACCCCCAGGCCTGATTACTGCCACACCTGTTTCAATCAAGAAATCACTTAAATAGGAGCTGCCTGACACAGAGAAGTAGACCAAAAGCACTTCAAAAGCTAGACATCATGCCAAGATCCAAAGAAATTCAGGAACAAATGAGAACAGAAGTAATTGAGATCTGTCAGTCTGGTAAAGGATATAAAGCCATTTCTAAAGCTTTGGGACTCCAGCAAACCACAGTGAGAGCCATTATCCACAAATGGCAAAAACATGGAACAGTGGTGAACCTTCCCAGGAGTGGCCGGCCGACCAAAATTACCCCAAGAGCGCAGAGACGACTCATCCGAGAGGTCACAAAAGACCCCAGGACAACGTCTAAAGAACTGCAGGCCTCACTTGCCTCAATTAAGGTCAGTGTTCACGACTTCACCATAAGAAAGAGACTGGGCAAAAACGGCCTGCATGGCAGATTTCCAAGACGCAAACCACTGTTAAGCAAAAAGAACATTAGGGCTCGTCTCAATTTTGCTAAGAAACATTTCAATGATTGCCAAGACTTTTGGGAAAATACCTTGTGGACTGATGAGACAAAAGTTGAACTTTTTGGAAGGCAAATGTCCCGTTACATCTGGCGTAAAAGGAACACAGCATTTCAGAAAAAGAACATCATACCAACAGTAAAATATGGTGGTGGTAGTGTGATGGTCTGGGGTTGTTTTGCTGCTTCAGGACCTGGAAGGCTTGCTGTGATAGATGGAACCATGAATTCTACTGTCTACCAAAAAATCCTGAAGGAGAATGTCCGGCCATCTGTTCGTCAACTCAAGCTGAAGCGATCTTGGGTGCTGCAACAGGACAATGACCCAAAACACACCAGCAAATCCACCTCTGAATGGCTGAAGAAAAACAAAATGAAGACTTTGGAGTGGCCTAGTCAAAGTCCTGACCTGAATCCAATTGAGATGCTATGGCATGACCTTAAAAAGGCGGTTCATGCTAGAAAACCCTCAAATAAAGCTGAATTACAACAATTCTGCAAAGATGAGTGGGCCAAAATTCCTCCAGAGTGCTGTAAAAGACTCATTGCAAGTTATCGCAAACGCTTGATTGCAGTTATTGCTGCTAAGGGTGGCCCAACCAGTTATTAGGTTCAGGGGGCAATTACTTTTTCACACAGGGCCATGTAGGTTTGGATTTTTTTTCTCCCTAAATAATAAAAACCATCATTTAAAAACTGCATTTTGTGTTTACTTGTGTTATATTTGACTAATGGTTACATGTGTTTGATGATCAGAAACATTTTGTGTGACAAACATGCAAAAGAATAAGAAATCAGGAAGGGGGCAAATAGTTTTTCGCACCACTGTATACTGTACATAATGCATTTCTCAATTATCTTTTTATTGATCTTTCAAAGTAATCTAATATTTACGTAAAACAAAATAGTCTAGGATTATTTTGTTAAGTGACCAATTGTTGTAAAAATACATTTTTTTTAATTCCATAAATTTCATGGTATTTGCTTGATTTGTTTTAAAAAGCTTTCTTTTTATAAAACTAGGGGGCTTCGCCCCCTGCTCGCTTCGCTCGCCAACCCTCATTTTTGTTTTTCTTTGAATTGTTGCTGTTTCATTAGTTTCACTTTTATTTCAGAACTTCTGTAAAAAAATATTTGGAATCTTTCGAGTCCTAATGTGCTGAATCTTTTTAATGAGGTTAGTGAGACATGTGTTTAACGACTTTGTACCATAATTCAGGATAGGTTTCTCTGTTTTTAATTTCAGCACAGACAAAACGATCTACATCATCAGCAGTTAATAATTTTTTGGCAAAGTAACCAATAAATGCATGTGTTTTAAACTCCGTTTTTGAAATTCTCTTGACTTAAACTTCAAAGCCTTACAATATTTACATACTTCTGACATATCACCTATGTCCATATATTCGATCTCTATTCGCCTTTTCGTTATTTCTCCGAGTAATAATAATAATAATTTCTCTTTCTTTGCGCTAATGCGATGTTTTCTTTCTTTGTTTTGACACTGTCATTTTTTTCTGTTTTCATATTCTGTATCTTGCTCTGCATGTGTTTCGCATCTACATTTTTTTTTTCAGTCTTTTGAATTCCAGTTTTCATTATCTATAACCTGCTCTATATGTGTTTGGCCACCATGATTTTTAACCGCTTTATGTCGTTTTACTTTATATACTACTGTGTCTTTTATTTCTGACCTTGCTTTATTCTGCTTTTTTTTCAATGACCCCTGGTACATGGTAATTATTTTACCTTTTTCGAGTAATAATTTCCATTTGTTTGTGCAACTGCGATCTTTACTTTCTTTTTTTTATACTTTCTAATTTTCCTACTTTCATATTCTTTAAGTTTCTCTGCATTTGTATCGACCTAAGGGTTTTTTTTTTTTGAGACTTTCGAATTCCACTGCTTTTATAATCTCTAACCTGCTCTGCATGTGTATAGTGCCAACGTCCAGATTAGACGTGCTTTTTTTTTTCAATTCCACATGTTCCGGGCTGATAATTACTTTCCTTATTTTCTGAATTTGCACCTAGATTATTCTTTTTCATTTTTGTCTCTCCAACGCTTTTGAGTCTCATTTCTCAGCGCTGCTTTCTTCTTCACTTAGTTGTCTACATTTCATTTATAACATATTGTACTTATCCGCTTTATATGCGCTGAGAGCCCTGAATCTTTGTGTGCTCACAGCCAAAACACATCTGAGTGTGTTGCTGCCCGTGCTCTTATTTGTTTGTAAGTTGGGCGTGTCTTGCAATCTGATGTTCTACGTCATTGCGAGACGGTCCTGGGTCAATCTCTTGGCACAAAGTCTCATGTTTAAGATCCCCACAAGACTCTTTAGTCTCGCGGGTCTTTTAAGTGTCTTCCGTGATCTTAACGTGAAGATCACGTCTCCTCGTCTTACTGTTTCTGTCCAGGATTTTTTTTATAATAGAGAGACAAAACTAAGTAAGAGATAAAAATGATGAGGTTCTTTAGTTTCATATATGTTGGATGATTCCAGGCATGAATAACAGCCCAAAACTTGTACAGTAAAAGTAAGGAAGAAAAAATAATCAGATTCTTGCTGTTTATTTACTTAGTTAATTTCATACAGGATATACTTTCAGTTGAACCTCTGTTTCTGTCAAAACTTACTGAGATTGTGATCTTTATATAGTATTTTTATGGAAATAACAAAGGTGTTGAAAGAAGATAAAGAGATAATGACAAAATTAAATGTAGGCAGAGTGCTGAAGTTCATGTGGAAAATGAGACCTGAATGTTTTTCCATTACCTTCACATCTCTTTGTTCATTTTTCTTTAGCTTATTGTTGAATAACATACTGTAAATAAATATTAATTAGTAATTAATTTATATAAAAATGTTAGGTATAGTAAACCTTGATTATATGCTTGTGCATATATATGTCTGTCTTGGTGCTGAGTATCAACTGACATTCTTTAACCGGTTCCTCTATGTGAATCTTTATTTTGCCTGAAGCTAGGTCAGTCCATCTCTCCCTTCTTTATCAAAGTACTGTATACCCTTACTTACACATCTTTTGAGGAATCTCATTAAGAAAATTTTAATAAGCTCTCTAATGTTCGAATAGTCTCAATGTTTTAAAATATTAATGACTAATTGTTACTTATATTATATTGGATGCTGGGTACAAATGCTTGGTTTACCTAATGCTGTTAATAAACATAACAAACCTAAAAACCTCTTTAGAAATTTAAAAGATTTGTGTGTGTGGTTTCTCTTTTTAATAATGCTTTGAATAATTTTGAGATTTTAAGAAAATAAAACCATGAAAATAACTTCATAAATGAAAGCCTGATACATAAAGCGTTCATTTCCCACATAGTCATTATCACCTTGAAAAATGTTTTATTCCCCATTAGCTACAGTATGTGCCAGTGTCTAGGGTAACTTCTACTGCTTAAACCAAAGCCTTTGTCAGGCAGAATTCCACAGCAATATATTATCACTAGATCATAATCAGCATTACTTCAATAGGAGCTTAGAAGCAATTATTAAATTACACAAAGCAAGCAGACAATAAAATGATTATACTTCATGTGGCTCATAACATTCCATTGAAAACTCATCTTGTTCAGTGTATCGAGGGACTTTGCAGAAGCTTGAAAAATAATTCCAACATACTGTGAAATTTGACCTATCAATGTGAGAACAAAATGAGTTTTACCCTGCGTTAAACGACCTGCAAATATTCTGAATCTTTTTTTCTTCTTAGTGGAGTTTAATATCTTAAACTATAAAGGAAAATTATGTTTTAATCTCGCTGCAGTTAAGTAAAAATCTTTTATTTGTTGAAAGCTACATTGAAATTTCAGGCTCTGTACATCAAAGTTTGTTTTAAGTATCTGTAAAACAGAAAAAAAAGTGAGATTTTAAAGATAAAAGAAAAACAAAGAAGCTGACTGCCTCAAGGTAAAAACATTAAATAAAACAAGTGCTCTCCAAGGAGAAGATTACAATGGGAAGAGAGTAAAGATAAGAACTCCTGCTGACTGTTAGTTCATGGAAATACAGTTTTACTGTTCAATGTCATGAGAAAGACATTTTCTATGGCTTTGCTTTCCCCATCATAGGCCAACGGTATAGACCAAGTTATATGTCAGTATTTTTTTAAGCATCTCATATGTGTTTGTATGCATGTACTGTATGTGTTCATAAGCATTTTATAATAGTGCAAGCAGCACTGGAACAAATGGTTACAACCCGCCTTGTATTGTTTAGATGCAAAGTAAAGCTTACACTCGTACATATAGAGGAGTAGGTGAGGAATAACAATGGGAGAAAGGAATATAGAAAAATATTAACATTAAGTTTACTGTTTTGGTGTTTCTTTTCCGGCTGAAGAATGCCTTCAGTTCAAATACACAGCAATTTATACTCTTAAAAAGGAAACAATATACAATCTGTACATCATATTCATCACTTTTGAGAAGCAATATGTTTAGTCATGCACATAATAATGATAGCGTTGCTGTATATATTATTATGCGTGCAAGTCATCACTTAGCTGATTTGATTGAATTTCACAACTTAATCAAGAATGACATCATTTCCCAGTTTCTCAGAAATTTTAAATACGCATGGGTCAGAGTTGCTGTAGATATATGCATGTTCCCTTGTCGAATTTTCTTTTATAAATCCCGAAGTTTACGTGTTAAGTTGCATGTCTACATTTAGACCCTTTTTTGTGCATTCACAAGCATTGTAAATGATGTCCGAGAAGATCTGGCAATCTCATCATTATGCATGTGTGCTGTTATAGTGGAGGGAAAAGGGAAAGATTCCATCACTGCACATACACCAACTCTTAAACTCCTGTAATGCCATTATATGGCCACATTTTAGGTCCTCTGTCAGTGTTAATCTCTAGAAAAGAATACAAAATGATGAATAAAGAAGAATAACTGAGAAAAATAAGTGTCGTCTTGGAGAAGTAGCTCTGCATGTATTGGTCCATGACCATAATCAGTTTATTCCAAACGAAAAAATATTATTACATAGAAAGAACCGCTGACAACATGGCAGAGCTAGAGCAGTGTTTTGTCTTATGCAAATGGAGATGATTTGATTTCACAGAAATGACACACATTCTGTTATACAGTTACTAAGTACATGTTTGTTCGAGTCCTTGATTACTGACAAAAGGACTAACAGCTGGCGAGAAAAATGAAAGCAGTCATAAGTTACAAAGTATAGTATGTTAAAGCACTTATTTTGGTAGACCAACATGCTCTATGGGAGAATAACCATTAGCAAATGTAGTTGCTGGTGTGTAAGGCAGGATCGAGCATGAGCCAAATGTGTACCAAAGAAATATTTCAGTCCAAAAAAGGTTTGTTTTAAAAGGGTTTAGTGAAAATTCAAAGCAAGCATTCCAAACAAGAATAGAGAATAGTTGTTACACCCGTAGAATAAAAAGCAAAAAAAGGAAAAATGTTTGTTCTTGTTAAACTTCAATTGTTTCTATACTTAATGATGAGTTACTTCTCCATGCTCTACTTCACATTCAGTGTGTTCTAAACATACGGCTCTACACATACAGCTGAGCATGTTAAGACACGATTTAAAACTGTGTGCCCTCCATACCTTACACATGGCAAGGCAGGTCACTAACTGAGAATAATCTGTAATCAGAGGGACAAGAAATAGTTGGAACATTTCATTTCAATTCACTGTGTGGGGGTTTTAAGAACCTCCCATACTATGCACTAATTTAACATTTAACATAACTAAGAAAGTACTTCTATCAACTTAACATGACCTAAATAATTGGCAAATGGCTCTTACAGTAAACTTTACTGAAAAGGATCAAGTGCATTAACTAAATAAAATGATTTAATAATTGTGTTTGTGTTATATAGGAGGATGGCAGCCTTTCTGGAAAATGTAGACCAAAATCATTGTCTAGACTTTTTTTTTTCTTTTTTAACACAAGGTTTGACACACATGATAGAACAATATGTTGCTGGGGCGGTTTTCAGAAGAGTGTGGACCAGGAGGGTGGCTGAATATTTCGCAAAATAGGGAGCTTTCTAAGTCCTGTTATTAGCCTTTACCCACAGTGTTTTCTGTTAATCCCTAAGCTTTATCATTGTACTTAGAAATTGTTAGTTATTACAGCAGTCTAGTCGCATAGATTTATATATTCAGCTGCATTCTACTGAAATGCTTTGAACATCTGGTAAATATCATCTTATGAATGCAGACTAAACAGAGAACATCTAATTTTCATATAGTGCAAATCACCTAGATACATGAACAGGTGCAGATGCTTTACAAAGAGAAATTTACCTTATACATTCTCACCAGTTTTCTAGCTGTGGTACACAAAGAAATGAACAAGCAAAATTAATTCCAAAGGTACCAGGCTGGCCCGGATGATTACATTAACTTTTCACGAAGGATAGAAAATTCTACAACACTACTCTGTATACCTTAAAATTAATAGTGTGGCTGCAGCACAGGCACAAATGTGAAGAAAAGAATTCACAAATTGTCAGACCTGGAGCATGTACTGTATTTGGTAAAGGATTTTAGGTTACCGACATCTCTGAAAAGTGTTCTGCAATATTGCCTTTGCTTCAAAAAGTGTAAACTTAGGCTCAGTTCCAGTTACAAGTGATGTTAAGTTCAGACCAATACCCACAAGCCTTGTTTTTTTCATGACAAGCCTGGTACTTACTTCTGAGCCCTATTTCTGACATTTTCTTTAGCATTAAAAACAACCTAGCCTCTGATTCTACTTTATTGATTATGCAGTGTCACTTTTAATCCATATACAGTAAAAGCTTCAAAACTGAACATTAGTTAAACAGAATTTTACATGATGACACATTACATGTGGGTGCAGTGATACTGGCTAATCTTCTAGTGATCTTGTTCTCTACTGTTTTCCATTCTGATGGCAATTGATGCTATTAGGGATTGGGAGTTTAAATTCCACTTCTGATACTATGTGACCATGAGAAAGTAACTTTACTTGTCTGTGCTCCAATTGGAATAACAAAAAACATTGTCTTAGATAAAGGTATCAGCCAAATAAATAAGGAAATAATGTCTGTGGCTGTACTCCTGTTAGAGCTGAGTTCAATCTGAGTATGCCTTGAATCTTTACTTCAGTTCTTCATTATAAACCTTTATGTAGCCTCTCTTTAAGATTTTTTTTACTATATGTGTTCAGCCCTTGTGTTGCACTTTAAACTTTGAGTTTTATTTTAGCTGTGACAATTTTTTCACTCACTTTGCACTTTGCACATATTTTAAGTATGTTTGAAACTTTTCAAGAAATATATATATAATCTTCTCAGAAATGTATGCACTTGGCAGCTTTAAAGTGGCTGTTCCACATATGGCAGTGATTCAAAACCATTGCTGTAGATTCTCTTCACATATTGACAGTTATATAGTGAATTCAGACTGTATTTAGACCCATTCATTTTCTGTACACTTTTAAGTGTGTTGTAGATTTAATTTTAAGTAGATAAATTTGTAATTTTTCCTCATTAGTCTACACTCATTAAACCATAATGAAATGTGAAACCATATTTTCGGAAGGGATGGCAGATTTATTAAAATATCAAATGCTGAAATCTCTCATTTATATAAGTATTCAGAGCCTTTACTGTCACACACCTAATTTTGCACAGATAAATTGTGTTTGCTTTAATTTTCCTTGAGGTGTGTCTGGAATGTGTCTGGAGTCCACCTGTGGCAAACTAAATTGATTGGACATAGTTTACAAAGTCTAAGCCATGAAATTCAAGAAACTCTCTCTGTCACAAAACCTTAAATGGGACAATAACACCCGCATTATGACCATCAGAGAATGTTCTTTTTGCATCAGCTGAGGAAATACAGTCTCCCTCGTGCAATATTGATCCAATTCTGCACAAACATCATCGAGTCCTTTATGAATTCACCTATAACTGTCTGATTTGTTGCTGCCTCTGTTCAGGCTAAAGCTGATCTGAAACTCATCATCAAAGACTGTGAAGGGATCATACTGAAGTCCTGTATAAGTCCAGGGTAAAGAAGGAGGCCACAAAGATCTTTGCTGATCCAGCTCAACTAGGGCATCACCTGTTCCAAAGACGTCCCTCCAGCAAACATGTTCGTGCAGTGACAGCTAAAACAACCGCTCACCTAAACGTTTTTTTTCCACCTGTAGTTATTCTTACTAATCAGTTCTGAGCTTCTACTCACTATCTATATAAACCTGCACACTAGGCTACCTGGGCATTTTAATCCTACTCCTCTCTTTATTTTTTTGCATTGCCCTTGCATGCTGCATCATAGTTTATCATTTTATGTTCATCATCTTATATTTATCTTTTGTATTCTCTGTTGTCCTTGTATGTTGCACCAATACTATCAAGACAAATTCCTAGTATGCATTAGTGTATGTGGCCCATAAAGTGAATTCTGATTAAATTTACACTTTTAAGATTAAAATGTGGTGAAGCACAAATTAGGGCAAAGTTATAAAAACCATTTCTAAAGCTCTGAGTATTGCCAAGAGTGTGGTGGCTTCAAGAATTATGAAATAGAAGAAATCTGAAACCACCAGGACTCTTTCTAGAGTTGGCCATCTAGCCAAACTAAGTAACTAGGCAAGTAGGGATTTGGTCGGGGATGTGACCAAGAACTCAACAGTCACTCTAACAGAGCTTATGTAGACCTCTACTGAGAGGAGAGAACCTACTGGAAGACCAGCCATCTCAAAAGCACTCCATCAATCAACCATTTATAGTACAGTGGCTTGATGGAAGCCCCTCATGAATAAAAGGCATATGAAATCCCACTTGGAGAATACAAGGAAAAAAGATTCTGGACTGATAAGACAGAAATTTAACTGTTTGGGCAGAAGTTCAAGGATCATATCTGCCGAAGACCAGATCCTGCTCATCACCTGCCTTATTCCATCCCTATGGTGAAGCATGGTGGTGGCAGCATCATGCAGTGGTACTTTTCAGTGGTAGAGACAGGTACACTGGTCAGAATTGGTGGAAGCATCCAGCCAAGACAATGCTGGAGTGACTTTGTGACAGTTGTCTAGCTGTCCTTGAGTGACCCAGCCAAAGTCCAGACTTAAACCCTATAGGACATCTGTGAAGAGACCTAAAGATGGTAGTCTAACAGAACTTGAAAACAAAAATAACTGCTTAAATCCAAGTGTTCAAAGTTTGTGGAAACTTAGCCAAAAGACTCAAAGCTCTAATTGCTGTCAATAGGGCTTCTGCAAAGTACTAAATTAAGGGTCTGAATACTTGTATGAATGAGAGATGTCAATTTTTCATTTTTTATACATTTGCAAATCTTATTGAAGGCATGTTTTCAATTTGTCATTATGGGTAAATGAGTGTAGATTGACGGGCAAAAAATGAGTAAATGTATCCATTTAAAATTAAATCCACAATAGAATAAACTGTGCAGAAAGTGAAGGGGTCAGAATCCACTTTATAATGCAATATCTGGTAGGTTTCCATATTACGACTTCTATTTTATTATACAGTACTATGGATTCAGGATATACTTTTGAATAATACAGATGAATTTATCAAGCATTTCTCAAAAGTATCTGGCCAAACCCATGTCTGTGTTCTAACTAATTTACGGTTTATCCTGCCTACTCTGAGGCAGTGCCATGATCCTTGATTTTTTTAGTAAATATGAAAATTATACCATGGTAATAGGATTTATGATAGAAGGACACATTGGAATATTCACACCATCAGCATCAGCACAGAAGTGTAAACAATTTATTTTTCTCCATGTGCTAATATACATACAACATGTCTTCACTCCCCTGCACCATGGTTATTGAGTATAAAACCTTACCTCAAAACTTTGTAAACTAATTATTCCTAAATGTGGAGTCATGCTGTAAAGTGCTCCTACACTGCAAAAATCCTGTCTATAGAGTAAAAATTGAAAGAAACTTTCTTGAAACAAGAAGGTTAAACCATTGCTTATGTTACTCCATTATAGCATCTTATATATATTTGAGAGGGTTTTTTTTTGAGTTTACAAAGGTAAGTTGATTTTTAAGACTGTCATTTAATGTCAATGAATGTTTTAAATTTGGGAAATTTAATTGAAATGAAATTGTGAATTTCCCCTTGGGATTAATAAAGTATCTATCTATCTATCTATCTATCTATCTATCTATCTATCTATCTAT